>VXAD01000617.1:12179-46900 GCA_013399195.1 Dicrurus megarhynchus
CGGGGGTGTCACCTCTGTCCTTGCCTCGCTCTCCGCGTGTCCCTACCTGGGCCGGGGTTCCCGGTGCCGGGGTGGCTCTGGGTGGCTGTCGGGCTGTGTCCCCTCCGAGCGCCCCGAGTGTCCCCTGAGCTGCCACCGGCGCGGGGGGGTATTTTTAGCTGCTGTCAGAGCGGAGGGAATGTCACCCACCCCCCTCTGTGCCCCCCACCCCTTGTGTCGAGGGGGTGAAGGGACAGCGAGGTGACACCACCGCTGTGCCAGGCTGGGAGGGCACGACAGCCAAGGGGGACAGCGGGGACCCCCAGCCTGAGTCGTGTCCCCTGCCCAGCACCGTCCGCACACCGCGGGGAGGGGGGGGGGGGGNCCGCCGCCGGGGGGGGGGGGGGGGGGGGTGGTGTCTGGTATTTTAATTGGACCCCCCTCATTAGCGCCGAGTTCATTAGAGGCTCAGAAGGGGCTTTGTGTCCGCGGGGACAGCGGGAACGGAGTGTCCCCAAGCAACGGCGCTGGCAGGGAAAACGCACCCGGTGGGACGCGGGGACACCGGTGCGGGGACGCGGAGCCCCCAGTGGCCCTGTGAAGTGCAGGGATTATGGGCACCTTAAACCCAAACCTCGGGGACCTGCAGGACTTCTGGGGGTCCCAAAGCCCACCCCGGGGTGGGGGGGCTCCCCCTGCGGTGCCCACCTGAAAGCAGCCTCGTAGGAGAAAGGGGGAGGCACCCACCCGTGCGCCGGGGTTTGGGGGGGCCTGCTGGGGTGGAAGATGGGCTGGGAGGGGGGTGCTGAGCCCGGGAGGAGGAGGAGGAGGGCTGAGCCACGATCCCATTAAAGAGCTTAGGCAGCGGGCGGGCAGCACCCAGCGAGGCAGGATTAGGGGGCCTCGTTCCCCACCCCCGGGGGTAATTAGCTCCCTTTTGCCTGCAGGAGGAATCCCCCCGTGCCACACCACCCTGTCCCCCTGTCACCACCCTGCCACCATTCCGGAGCACCCAGGGATGGGGGACACGCACGACCAGGGGCTGATCCCATCCTCGATGCCCCCCAAAAGTGGGATCACAGCCCACAGACATGAGGGAGCCCCAAAATGATCCCCACTTCCCAAGTCACCCCAGGGGACCAATCCCCACAGGCACAGGGTGTCACGCTGATGCCCCCCCTTACGTAAAGCCCCCTGCCCACCTCCCTGAGATGCTCCGTCTTTTTTTTCTCCCTGAGCCCTAATCTTTGCCATCTTGGGCTAATTGGATTTCCTGGGTCACATGGCAAGATAAAAAGTCCCCAAATCCCACGGACAAAAAAAATCAGGTTATCCATGGGGAATTAAGGGAGAGAGCGGGGGGCAGCCAGCAGCGAGGACCCACCGAGGAGTTCTGCCGGCTTGGGGCACCCCAGCATCAGGGCGTGGGGTACCTGTCTTGGCTTTTGTGGAATTTCTGGTTAATCCCCAGTGCCCACCTCGTCCTCGAGGTGTGCCTGTTGTCTCCCTGAAGAGCTGGAAAAGCCTGGGGACCTAGAGGAGCTTGTGGAGTTATTGGAGGAGGAGGAGAACGAAGCCATGGGGAGCGGGGCCAGTGCCGAGGACAAGGAGATGGCCAAGAGGTCCAAGGAGCTGGAGAAGAAGCTCCAGGAGGATGCAGATAAGGAGGCCAAGACGGTCAAGTTGCTGCTTCTTGGTAAGGCTGGAGGGGATGTCCCCAGGAGATGTCCACCCCGTTGAGGCTGAGGGGATGTAGGGATGGGGATGGGGACAGGGAGCCCATGTCCCCCTGGGCTCCTCCTGCCCTGTGCCTGGCACCCCTTGGACAAGTTGCCATCCGCCTGGAGAGGTTGTCCGGCCACCCGGACGTCTCCAGGGTTATCCCTGGGAAGGGCTGGAGGTGGCATCGGCTCTTGGGGATGGCAGGCACGAAGGGGACGGTGGGGGGGATGGGAGAAGGGACCAAGACAGTGGGTCCCACCGGGGATGCACCCCATCTCAGGGGGGTCAGTGAGAGCCTGGGGAGCTCCTGCCACCAGCACCCCAAAACCTGCTGCTGGGTGCCAGGCAGGAGGGGATGGTTCCTTGGGGGTCCTTCCGCACCCCACGGGGCAGGGGGGTGACCCCGTGGGGCAGGGGGGTGACTCCACGGGGCAGGGACCAGCAGTGGGGCCTTATCCAGGTGGGGGGGCTGGGGTCAAGGCGATTAACACCCTAATTCTAAGCAGCTTCCTGTGCTGCCCTAAGCCGCTTACAGCCCCAAAGGCATCGCCAGCGCTGCCCACGGTGGGCGGGAGGTGTGGGACCTGGGGGACCTGCACCCAGGAGGTTCCCACCACCCCGGGGGTCCCCGAGCTGTGGTCCCACACAGGGTGCAATGAGTGACAGGAGTGTGGGGATGATGGCGGTGGTGGGAAGAGGCCAGGCTGGGTGTCTAGGCAGGGGATGGGCGGGGGACAGTGGCTTTGGTCCCCACGGGGTGCCCATCGCTGTGGCATCAAGCCCTGATAGGCACTAAGGTGTCCCTCCCACCCTTTTCCAGGGGCTGGAGAGTCAGGGAAGAGCACCATCGTGAAGCAGATGAAGTGAGTATGGCCTGAGCCAGACTGGGGAGGGGGAGGCCACCAGCTCGTGGCTGGACCCCCGGTCAACCCCTCCACGTCACCTGGTGGTGGCACCTGTGATTCCCAGTGTGGGGTGGTGATTCCCACCCCAGAGGGGATGTCCTGGCTTGGGGCTGAGGCCGCTGTGCCTGCCAGGATCATCCACCAGGATGGTTACACGGAGGAGGAGTGCATGGAGTTCAAGGCCGTCATCTACGGGAACATCCTCCAGTCCATCCTGGCCATCGTCCGTGCCATGTCCACGCTGGGCATTGACTATGCCGAGTCCTCCTGCGCGGTCAGTCGGGGTGGTGTCCCTGTCCCCCCAAACCCCGTGGCGTGGGGCCAGGGCTGCCCCTGGATCCATTAGTGGCCCCATGTTGTCCCCCCAGTGCCGAGGGCGCTTTGGGGGGGGACAGTGGCCACGGGAGGGTCGGTGATGAAGGTCCCTCTGGCAGGATGAAGGCCGGCTGCTCTTCAACCTGGCTGACTCCATCGAGGAGGGCACGATGCCCCCCGAGCTGGTCTCCTGCATCAAGAAGCTGTGGAAGGACGGGGGGGTTCAGGCGTGTTTCGACCGCGCCGCCGAGTATCAGCTCAACGACTCAGCCGCGTAGTGAGTGGGGACACAGCGGGCGCAACAGGGACCAGCCTGGGGCCCTCCCGGCAGCTCGTGGCTGGTTCCAACCCAGCCTGGCAAAATCTGTCTCCTCCCTGCTCCTGGGAATCCCCTGAGCCTGCCATTCTTCATCCCACCGGTGTCATCCTCCATCCCACCAGTAGCATTCCCCAATCCCACCAGTACTCTTCTCCATCCTACCAACCAGTGCCATTCCCCATCCCACTGCTGCCATCCTCCATTCCATCAGTGCTGTCCTACGTCCCCATCACACCAGCACCACCCTCCATCCCACCAGTGTCATCCTTCATCCGGCTGGTGCCGTTCTGCATGCCAAAAGTGCCACCCTCCATCCCACTGGTGTCATCGTCCACCCCACCAGTGCCATCCCCCATCCCAAAAGTGCCGCTGGCCTGCAGCCCCACCACCCTCGGCGTCCCCCCGGCTTCCCCAGGGATGTCACCGCCCTGGAGTCTCAGTGTTTGGCAGAGCTCAGCCCCACAACCATCTCCAAAAATCCTGGGGAAGGGTGAGACATGGGCAGCCCCTTGGCAGCAGGTCACGCCCCTTCCTGTCCCCCCAGCTACCTGAACCAGCTGGACAGGATCACGGCCCCCAACTACCTCCCCAACGAGCAGGATGTGTTGCGATCCCGAGTGAAGACCACGGGGATCATCGAGACCAAGTTCTCTGTCAAAGACCTGAATTTCAGGTGGGTGGGAGCCTCCCGCACCTCCATGACCCCTCCTCCGTGATTCCCCGCAGCCCTGATGGCGGGGAGGGATTTTGGGATGACCCTGACACTCGAGGGACCACCAACGCCCTCCCACGGATGGTGATTCCCACCCTCCCATAGGATGTGGGACCAGCACATGGGGGGTGTCAGGACCAGGTGTGTGTGTGTCCCCCTCATCCTTGTCCCCTCCCCAGGATGTTCGACGTGGGAGGGCAGCGCTCAGAGCGGAAGAAGTGGATCCACTGCTTCGAGGGGGTGACCTGCATCATCTTCTGCGGGGCCCTGAGCGCCTATGACATGGTGCTGGTGGAGGACGACGAAGTGGTGGGTCGGGGTCCTGGAGGCACTGGGAGCCAAGGGGGAAGAGGAACAGGGAGTTCCGAGGGGGCTGTGGGGAGGGAGGAAGAACACTCTGCACTATCAGATGCTCTGGGTGATCCAGGAAAGGTGTGGGAGATGTGGCGTGGAGCTGTGCCCACCCAGCTGTGCCCGGTAAAGGCGTTTGCGCTTCCTCTGGGTCACGAATCCATGGGTCTGCCCACGAGGAAACCCCCAAGTGCTCCTGAGCACATCCTGAGAGCCACCGGAGAATGGCCACGCAGCCAGTCAGCTGGAGCAAAGCCAAAGGGAAGGGCAGGAAGAGCCAGGAAGCGGCTGGGATGAAGGAAAACCTGGTCCTGAGGTGCCTTGTGCCTCGCTGCGCCCTCTGAGGTGAGCAGAGGGGGTAAGGAGGGGCAGCTCCCACCCTCCCAAGTGTGGAGGCACAAGGACGTGATCCGAAGTGTGTCCAGTGAGGGATGCACCAGCAGAGCCCTGGGAAAGCAGCTCGGAGGGCACAGATGTGGAGAGGAAGAACACGGAAGCCCCATAATGGGTTTTTCTTTGAAGAAATAAGAGACGAGGGCTGAAGATGAGGACAGCAGCAGCGGCTTCTTCCCTGGCATCTCCTCCCATGGTCCCATGGCGGCTCCTTGGGATCCAAATACCTCCTCCTGAAGCTGGGTCAGGATCTGCCATCCCTGGGCCCTGCCATGGCCAGGCAGGAGCTCGCAGCCCTTCCTCAACCACGTGTGGAAGGAGAGCACCCTTCCCATGGGAGCCCTTGGGAGAGGCTGGAATGCTCACCCAGCGCAGGACAGGGCAGGATTTGGGCAGAGCCGGTGCTCTGCATGCAGAAAATCTGCTGTGAGGGGAAGCTGGCTGAGGGAAAGCCATCCCTGGAGAACCCACCTGCTGCCCACAGATGGAGGAATCCCCCTTATATAAAGAAAAACCTCCCACTGGACTTGGCTCTGCCTGGATGGATCCTCACCTCCTCAGGATGACCCAGCAGCCAACGAAGAACTCAACATCTGCTCTGAAACTGGAGCTTTCCCTTTTCCCAGCTCCTTTCCGAAGCTGTGGATAACTGCCAGAAGCCACGGTCCAACAAGAACACCCCCCTGATGACTGCAATGGTGCTGTTCACTGAGCACCTTCCTCGCACAATTTTCGGATCATTTTCCCAGTGAAATCAATCCTTCATTTCTGACAACCCCAGGAGGGGACCGGAGCCACTCCCTACCCCTGAGCATCACCTGGATTTATGGTTTTGGGTGGGCAGGAGGGACTGGGCAGGCAGCAGGACCGGCTGCTGCTGCAGCAAACAGGGAAAAGCTCTTTTCTAGGGAATGGGGGGGGCTGGGGGTGGGCTGCAGCGGCCCAAAGGAGGTGTCAATCCATGACAATCCGCTTCCCTGCAGAACCGCATGCATGAATCCCTGCACCTCTTCAACAGTATATGCAACCACAAGTTCTTTGCCGCCACCTCCATCATCCTCTTCCTCAACAAGAAGGACCTTTTTGAGGAAAAGATCAAGAAAGTTCATCTCAGCATCTGCTTCCCGGAGTACGATGGTGAGTCCAGACCTTCCCGGCCTTACCCCTCCTCCTCGAGACCCCCCAAACCAGGGGCTGCGGAGTTGTGTGGTCCCAGTGCAACTCGGTTTTGGGATGTGTTGTGATGGGGCTGGGGAAGGGGAGGTGAGGATGATGAGAATTGGCTCTATCCTAAAAAAAATGCTGGGGAAGGGGATGAGGATGAGGAGGATCAGAGCTGGTTTTATCCCAAAAAATGGAAAGGGGAAAGGGATGGGGATGAGGATGACCAGAGTCAGCTCCATCCCAAATAGGGCTGGGGAATGGGATGAGGAGGATCAGAGCTGGCTCCATCCCAAAAAAAAGGCTGGGGAAGGGAAGGGAACGAGGATGAACCAGCTCCATCCTGCTCTGGGGTGGTGAATCAAATCCTTGGAGGCTGGAGCTGAGGAGAGGACAGATGTGGACTCGGGAAGGTGTTTGGAAGAATGGAAATGGGGTAAAAAACAGTTTTGTGCTACAGCTCTCAACCCTCCTCCTCTTCCTCCAACGCTCCCCCACGGGAGCAGCTTGGCAGCATTCCCTCCCTCCGCAGGTCCCAACACGTTCGAGGACGCAGGGAATTACATCAAGACCCAATTCCTGGATCTCAACATGCGGAAGGACGTGAAGGAGATCTACAGCCACATGACCTGTGCCACAGACACACAGAACGTCAAGTTCGTCTTCGACGCCGTCACAGACGTGATCATCAAAGAGAACCTCAAGGACTGCGGCCTCTTCTGAGCACCAGCAGGTACGGGAGGGAGGCTGGAGCCAGAAAATAGGGACAGGAGAGGGGAGGAGGGTGGTCAGAGCTGGCTCCATCCCAAAAAGGGCTGAGGAAGAGGAGGGGGATGAGGATGAGCAGAGCTTCATCCCAAAAAGGACTGGGAAAGGGAAGGGGGATGAAGAGGAGGATGATCAGTAGCGGCTCCATCACAAAAAGGGCTGGGAAAGGGGAGGAGGATAAAGATGATCAGAGCTGGATCCCTCCCATAAAGGGCTGGGGAAGGGGACTGGGATGGGAATGATCAGAGTTGGCTCCATCCCAGAAAAGACTGGGGAAGGAGAGGGAGATGAGGAAGAGCGGAGCCAGCTCCATCCCAGAAAAAGCCGGGCAAGGAGAGAAGGAAGAGCAGAGTTGGCTCCATCCCATAAAGGGCTGGGGAAGGGGAGGGATATGAAAATGATCAGACCTGGATCCCTCCCATAAAGGGCTGGGAAAGGAGGATGGGGATGAGGAAGAGCAGAGTTGGCTCCATTCCCAAAAAAGGGATAGAGAAGAAGGAAAAGGAGGGGAATGATCAGAACCAGCTCCATCCCAAAAAAAAAGGGCTGGGGAAGGGGCTGGAGATAAGGATGGGCAGAGTCAGCTCCATTCCCAAAAAAAGAGCTGGGGATGAGGAGAGGGACAAGGATGAGGATGAACAGAGCTGGCTCCATCCAAAAAAAAAAGGGCTGGGAGGGGGATGAGGATGATCAGAGCTGGCTCCATCCTGCTTTGTGGCGTGGTGGGATGTAGGTGCCCCTGGTTTTGCCATCAAATCCTGGAAATCCCAGGAGCAGGGGAGGGGAGGATGGACTGGGAGCAGTGAGGAAGGGGAAGTCTGGGGTGCCATGAGCCCAGGGACGGGGTCACATCCCTGTGCTGAGCTCCCATGGGATTCGGTCCCATCCCGCAGTGGGGTGGGCTCAGACGGACAATTCCCGTCCTTGCACATGGAGTGATGAAAACAACAGATTCCAGCCCAAATCCTCCACCTGAGCTAAAGGGAATCATTTTATTTCTCTCCTGTTGCAATTCCACCTGGCCAGCCTCAGCGGGTGGGAATATCCCAAGGCACACTCTGCTGCTCTCAGCCTTTTAGCTCATCTTAAAACTTTAATTAGGGTTTATCACCCTAATGAGGGTTTATCATCCTAATTCTTGCACTAGTCTGAGCGGCAGCAGGAATTCCATCCTCTCTCCCCGCTTTCCAAGCAGCTCCCAGCCACAGGCTCTGACACTTTGCTTTTCAGGGAACCTCTCTTGTGCTTCCCTTATCCTTGAATAGTAACAGAAAAGCAAGAAAAAGCTTAAAAAAAAAAATCCTCAAGGAGGTTCCCTGCAGGCAGGAGGCACCAGAAGGTGACACCTGGAAAGGGAGGAGGGGGGGGATGCTCCATCCTCATCACCACAGGGATGAAGGCAAAGGGTGGGGGATGCTCCATCCTCATCACCACAGAGGAAGGCACAGGGATGAGGTGACAAAAGTCCCTGAGCCCCACCTGAGTTTTTCCCTTGTTTCCATAAAATCGCTCCTCTAAGCCCTTCCCTGGGTGTGTTTAACTCCCTGTTCTCTCTCCCTCTCTCCCAGAAGAAGAAAACATTCCCGTCTCACCGTTCTGCTGAGCAGAGCCAAAGGAAGAACCAACCCCCACCACACGTCACTCGCTCCCACTTTTTCTATGACCTGCCCAAATCCGCCTCCTTCCAAACCCAAACTAGGAAGGGGCTGAAGCTCAACTTCCTGCTCCCTTTCGTGGCCATTTCCTCTTTTTTTTTCCAAGGAAGAACCCCTGTTCTCAGCGTTTTACAGGAGGTTTGACACCACAGAGCATAGCCAGGAATAGGAATATTGAGGGAATTTGGGAGGTAGGATAGACGTTGTCCCCTTGCCCATCCCTCTGCAGCCCATTCCTGCCCTTGGATCGAAGCTGGATTAATCCAGGCTGGAATTTCTGGGGAAAGTGGAGGCTGAGTTACCTCCGAGTCGCTCCTGGGAACCAACCTCAGTCTTTCCTGGAAACAAACCTCAGCCCCTGAGCAGGAGAAATCAGGGGTTTGTGGGGTTGTTTTGGGCCCTAAACGGAGGGAATTTCTCAGGCAGGAGGGGCTGGGGAAGGGAATCCCAACTGCAGCCCAGGAATGGGCTGGATAAAGAGGAAATGGTTACTTGAAAGATTTTCATTCTGCTACTTAGAGCTGCATTTGCTCTGTCTGTTTGTAAATAATCCATAGGTGAGCCCTGTATCCATCCTCTCCCTGTTTCCTGCACAGATCTCCCATCCAGCTTCATTTAACTGTAGGAAAACACAATAAAGGAATACGCATGACGTGGATGTTCTTCCTTTCTCCCACTTCCACTTTGCTCCATTCCTGCGTCCCAGAGCTTGGATCAAGGGATATTTCACATGCTTTGCAGCCATTCTGGGGGTGTATGGATCTCTGGATCTCACCTGGAACACCCCATGACCACTGCTGGGCTCCTGGGGGGTGGGATGGGGGCCACCGTCCCAAAAAACTTCCTGGCCAGAGCCCCTGGATGAGATGAAGCTCCTGGATGAGTTATCCCATAACTGGCTGGAAGGGAATTGTCAAGCAGACGCAGCTCCAGAGAGCTTGGAAAAGATTCTAGAACAGGGAATCTCCCTCAGGGCTCTACTTGCCAGCACCCACGAGCCTCCCTGGGGAATTCATCCTGGATTTCTAACCAAGTGTTCTCAGAACAGGCCCACCTCCATCCCGCAGAAGCACCCAGAGCAGAATTCCCATCAGGTTCACAGCAGCCAGTGAGATTTGGGCTATAAACCAGCAGTAATTATCCATCTGCCATGAATCCCATGGGCAATGGGATCCCTGGCGTGTTCCAATTGTGCCAGCACGACCCAAGTCTTTGGGAGCAGCATGACACCAGCAGTGGTGGGTGACAAAGCAAGAGGAACCTCCCTGTGCAGGTAATTCCCAATTCCCATCAAAGCTCCTCCTTTCCTTCTCCAGCAAAGCACAAAAGCTGGGAACGCTCCTGGAAAAAGGAAGAATAAAGTGGAGAAAAGGCTACAGTCTTTACTCACCATTTTAATACTGCCAACAAGTCTAACAGATCCAACTGTACACATGACAAACTGGGAAGAGTCTGGATGCAATCGTGGATCAGCAAAGGAATGTAGGACTGGTTAGGGATGGCACTATAGGGAAACAGGGATTTGGCACCACACAGACAAAGTAAAGGCATGCTCAGGACAGGGCTGGGCAGGGAGGGCCACGGGAAAGGCAGCACAGGATAATCCACCGTTTTCATCCCAAAAAAATGCACAGGAATCAGTGGTTTGGGAGCTTGGGAGCAGCAGTTTTCCCCCCAGCGAGGGCTCAGCTCCTCTCCCCACCGAGCTAGGATTATGCTGAGCACAAATCCCTTCCAATACTGGCATAAAACTGGGTTCAAACCCCCAAACAGAACCTAAACCCTCCTTCTGCTGCAGGAGCCTTTCCCAAAGCCTGGGGGGAGCAAGATGGTAACAAATCACACATGGAAAAAAAGCCGAAGCTCTAAGGATCCCTTAGTAGCTGCAGAAATATTAAATCCTGGCCATAGCAAGTGTTAAAAACAAGGAATTCCTGCTAAGAGGAATATTTTCTGCAGGATCTGCTCACATGTGCATAGTTAAGTAATTTTTTTTTTTGTTGCTTTTTTTTAATTATTATTATTTTTAAAACAAGGTTTGCAAATAAAGAAATAAAAGTTTAGTAAAGTTATAGTTTTCTCGATGGAAAAAAAAAATAACCTTAAAAACAGACTAGTGGTGGCTTGTTAACCAAAGGAAGAGAGAAAGCTACATATCCAAGGTCTGGAATCCAGCTGGAATCCACCGCACACCCCGGAGATCACGCCGTCCAACGATGCCAGGAGGATCTACTCCCACTACGTGGCTTCACTGTGCCCTAATTCCACATCCCACAGCAATAGAAGGTCCCTAAGACAGAAGATTGTGCTAAAGAATTCCAGGATTCCACGTGTTCCCTGCTCCTGGGTCATGCTCGTCGCTGTCCCCACGAGGCAGCAGGAGGCTGGGGCTCACCAGGCAGAAAAACACTGGGAAGGAAACCAGGAATGTAGAAGGGAGCAGAGAGAGCCATTCCCAGCGGGACACCCGGAGCTGGATTTACCTCTCAGTAGAGCCCACATTCCTTGAGGTTGTTTTTGATGATGACGTCGGTGACGGCGTCGAAGACGAACTGGACGTTCTTGGTGTCGGTGGCGCAGGTGAAGTGGGTGTAGATTTCCTTGGTGTCCTTCCTCCGGTTCAGATCCTCGAACTGGCACTGGATGTAGGCGGCTGCCTCCTCGTACGTGTTGGAGCCTGGAAAGGAAAAGATCCCTGGCTTTGCCCACGGGCTCACGGGAGCTTTTAAGTCCGTATTAAGCTGCTTGTAACCATCTGCCTTATCCAGCTACAAATCCAAATCCACCATTAACTCCTTCTGGGAGACCTGAGGTCTGTTCCCAGCTCCTGGGCTGTGACCTTGGACGTGCGATCCAGGGATTGCCGTGTGCACTCCACAAAAGAGTGACAAATCATGGGAATCATGGGCTGGAAGGGACCTTCAATCCCATCTCATTCCACCCCCTGCCATGAGTAGGGATACCCTGCACTACACCAGGTTGCTCCAAGCATCATCCAGGTTGGCCTTGAACACTTCCAGGGACAGGGAATCCACATCTTCTCTGGGAATCAAAAGAAATCAACAGGTTTTGAAGAGATTTGAAAGGTTTTTTTAAACATGTAAATGCCTCCAGCAGTGCCCAGGTAAAGCCTTCCACCTGTGTGGAACCACAGCAGGGATGGGCTCCGGAACAATCCGCGCCAAACACGGACACTCCAGGGTGGACAGGAGCCAGAGCAGGATGTGGTTAAGCTCCACAGCCTCCAAAACTGAATTTAAATGGAATTATTGTCCCAGTAAGGTGTGAAAAAGGAGGAGTGACCTCGATTTAATGGAGTGCAACACTTTGGGGTTCATATTCCAGGGAAGGACAAAGGTTGTTCCCAACCACAGCTCTTCCAAGAAAACAAGCTACCAGCCCACTGAACAGGCCAGAGACACTGTCCAGGAGACCCAGGGAAGGAATTGGGGGAAAAGTTTGTGACTGATTCTGGGTTGTGTAAGGCTCTGACTCACTCATTCCCGGCTGGTGACACAGATGATCCCATGATCCCAAGGATCCCAGCCTACCTGTATACTCCGGGTAGCAGATCGTTAGCGGGCTCTTCTTAATCTTCTCCTCAAACAGGTCTTTCTTGTTCAGGAAGAGGATGATGGAGGTGTCTGTGAACCATTTGTTGTTACAAATGCTGTCAAAGAGTTTCATACTCTCGTGCATCCGGTTCTGGAAAAGGAAATCCAACGGGAGAGATGTTAGGGAAGGGTGGGATGGGGGACAAAGGCTCTGCTGCACAGGCCAGACTCAAAATTGGGGTGTCACCGCCACATCCTCACTGCCATTGCCCCAGGAGGAGCACAGGGGGCCAGGTCACCTCCTCCTGTTCCTTCCTAGAGTGACTCACACGAAGGGAACAAGCCACGAGAACAACTCCAGGCACCTCCCAGCAAGCAGGAAGGTGGCAAACCTCATTGATGGGTTGTGTTTATCACTTTGTGGGGCAAGATTCCACCCGCTGAGCTGATCCAAGGAGTGCTTGTCCCTGCAGCTCTCAGACAATTTAACGGGAGGAGTAGGCCAGGTGATGCCATGATGATTTTTTGCCTTTTTCTTTTAAACCCCTTTTTGTGCCTTTGTGCAGCTTTTGTGTTCCTTAGTGCTTTTTGCCTGCATTCCTGGACTTGTTTGTTAAGCTGGGAGACGAAACATTTTAGAGGTTTCGTAGTCAGGGATCAACGTGCCCCAGAGCCCAAGGTCCTCTCCAGAGCACATTTTGTAAACTGAGATAGAACCATCCAGGGGAAGGTTCCTCGGGGAGGGGGGCTCCTGTCAGCCTCTCATTGGGGAATTTATGATAGACATGCTAATTAGTAACACCTCTGTGATACCAGATCTTTGAGGGGGTTTTTGCAGTGTACACTGAGGTGCATTCGACCTGGACATGGTGCACCTAAAGATCCTTAAAATAAATACCAAGGTAAAATCCCTTTTTTCCCTTCTAACCGTGTTTGACTCTTGATTTTAAGACCAGGAAAAAGGCATCACAGGAACATTCCAGCCTGGTGCAGGACGGAGCTAGGACGCTCCCAGCTCCCTTCCATGCAGCCACAAATCCCACATCACGCACCATCTCCTCGTCCTCAGCCAGCACGAGGTCGTAGTCACTCAGGGCCACGCAGAAAATGATGGCTGTCACCCCCTCGAAGCAGTGGATCCACTTCTTCCGCTCCGAGCGCTGCCCTCCCACGTCGAACATCCTGGGAGAGGCGGGAGAAGAGGCTCAGGAGCTGTGCACACCCCTCCTGCCTGGCCTCCCGTGGCGTTCCCAAGGATGGGAGAAGGCTGAGCAGCGGGTTGGGAACACGCAGGGTTTCGGGAGCTTCCCTCGGGACAGGGGGTTTTAAAATTCCCGTCTTGGGAGAGGGGATTTTAAATCAGAATTCTCAATTTTCTTTCAAGCCAGGGTGGATAGAGCTTGCAGCAACCTGGGCTGGTGGAAGGTGTCCCTGCCTGTCTGGTTCCAGGTGTCCCTGGATGAGATTTAATGTCCCTTCCAAGCCAAACCGTGCCACGATTCTGGTTTGCAGCAGGAAGAACTGGAAGTCACCATCCAGAGCTCTGCTGATTTTGTTCTCTCTCCTATTTCCTTAGCAACAACCCATTTGCTTGACTGGACTCCAAACACCTTCTCACAGAGCTTCCAGGGAAATGGATTATCGGGAACACGCTACCTGCAAGCTCCTGCTGGGACCCAGGAAGAAATTAATGGGGTTAGGAAATAATTTCACGTATTCAAAAATAATCTGAGGTACTAGAGGTTAAAGGCTGCGCAGTTGCTTATGGAATTTCTGTGTAAGTTGAATTAATTTCTAATTAAATAGGAATTTGTGTCACAGGTAGTTCCAGCCCCCTGCTCATCCAAATATTTTGATGAAAGCCCAGGATTGGGATTTAATTAAATAAAGTTAACATCTGAGTTATTAAGTCATAGATATTGATTTGTTCTCAGAGCAGACAAGGAGCTGTCCAGGGGGGAATTTAATGATACCAAACTAACTCCCATCTCCTATTTAACCCTCTGGTCTAGAAGGAAAGATGGAAATCTCTGTGAGAATCCAGGATATTTACATGGCTGGAATCATTTGCCATTAGCACAGAGAGATCCACGAAGGAAGAGCATCCCTGACAACTCAGCTCATCCCAATTCCAATCACTGCGGCTTCCCCATCCCGTTATTAATGTCTGAGGTGGAATATCAAGGCAGAGCTGGCAGCACCAGGGTTTCCCATGGATTAATGCTTCCCTTTGAGGAGCAAATCTCTCCAGGACAGCACCTCATGTGTCTGGGGCCCTGCACATGATCGATGGCTCCGGGCAGGATTGGGAAGGAGGGTGGAGATGATTAAAGGAACACACTGGAGATGCTAATCCTGATCCATCACCACGGGAAGACAAGTTATTCCCTGGATGGACCAGAAGCTGCATAAATAAATCAATGATGCTGAGTATTTTGGCATTTTTGTTAAAAATGTTCTTAAATTGCACAGTTCAGAAGCCAAAACGCTGTTCTCCCAAAAACTGTGCAAAAGTTTCCTTCTCTGGAGGAGACCATGGAGATGCTCCAAGGACTGGAGCCCCTCTGCTCTGGAGCCAGGCTGGGAGAGCTGGGAAGGAGAAGGGTCCAGAGAAACCTGAGAGTCCAGGGCCTAAAGGGGCTCCAGGAGAGCTGAAGAGGGACTTTGGACAAGGGATGGAGGGACAGGACACAGGGAACGGCTTCCCACTTCCAGAGGGTAGGGATGGGTGGGATATTGGGAAGGAATTGTTCCCTGGGAGGGTGGGCAGGCCCTGGCACAGGGTGCCCAGAGCAGCTGTGGCTGCCCCTGGATCCCTGGCAGTGCCCAAGGCCAGGTTGGATGGGGCTTGGAGCAGCCTGGGATTGTGGAAGGTGTCCCTGCCCATGGCAGGGGGGTGGGACTGAATGGGATTTAAGTTCCCTTCCAATCCAAACCAGTCTGGGATCCTGTTAAAACCCTTGGATTTTGCTGCAGCTCCATCAGAGTGTTTCTAAATAAGCCAACAAACGCTTTTTTAGGAATGTGAGCAGGAAAGACTCCAAACCATTGGCACAGACAGAGGGAACGGGGCTGAGCCACAGGCACTGCGCTGTCCTACAGCCACCCTCCGGCACGGGGATGCCGTGGGGCTCCAGCTGTGTGTCAGGAGCACACGTGGGAGCTGAAGCAAGGAATTCCTAAGCAGCAGGAAGGGGAGCTACAGGGATCCAAGGTGAGGAACGAGGGATGCAGCCTCAGCGTGTGGAGGCAGCGGGAGCCGCTCTGAGGTTAGAGGAAGCTCGTTAGTGACATGTAAAGGGACACTGCCAGGAGCAGGCTGGATCCACAGCCTGGCAGGGACTGGATCAGCAGAGGGGACAGGGAAGTCCCAGCCCCTGCAGTGCCAAACACAGGCTGGCAGTTCCCAGAGGAACACATGGAGCACACCATGCATCCCGGAGCCACAGCCTGGCTGCAGGCACGCCTCGGTTCCTCTGCTCCGAGGAAAGGGTTAAACTCAAACTCAAACTCCAGTCAGTGTCCTTTTAGTATTATTTTTTTGGGATTGGATCCTGGAAACGAGCAGTCAGTACCTGTGTCTGCGATTCCAACATAAAAGCAGCTGAAAAGAACAGAAGGCAAATCAAAGTCAAACCGGTCTCTCCAGTGAGCGACGCCAGTGGAGAGGGATAACGGAGGGAAGGAGGACAGTTAAACCAGGAGCAAGTGTGGGATGTGCCCCCAGAGCAGGGCCCTTCACTCACTTGAAATACAGGTCCTTGAAGGTGAAGTGAGTCTCCACGATTCCCGTAGTTTTCACTCTGGTCCGCAGCACATCCTGCTGAGTCGGAATGTAGGTCGGCTGGGATATTCTATCCAAGTCATTTAGGTAACTAAACCAGAAGAGACAACACAGGAGGCTTTTTTTAGTCGGCTGCCTCGCCATGAATCTTTTATAAACTGCAGAACAAAGCGCAGAATTTATTTATCTCCCTCACACAGCACAGCCCTCGAAGCAAACAACCCCCTGGGGCTGTCCTGAGGGATGTTTTGGGGGTTTGGGGATTTTAACCCCTCCCTGGATGACCTTGGAGGTGGTGCTGGTGGAGCTGAGCTGGCTGGGGAGGGCAGGGAGGGAATGCAGAGCCGTGCCAGGGCTGGATCTCCCAGGGCAATCCGCAGTCAAGGTCTCTCGCTTCAAAGCACAAGGCAATAAATCCAAGGGTTTGCTGTTAAAGGCAGGGATGCGTCAAAGGAGCCGGGAGGGAGGGATGAAGCCTTAAAAACCATCCCAAACCAGGCAGATCCAGTCACCTCCTTCCCCAACAAGCTGACACCACACTCTCTGAGGATACAGCCCCGGAGGAAGCCACATCCTTGCAGCAATTTTCCCATCAAGACCCCAACTAATTCCAGCCCCAGCGCATTCCTTTCGGAGTTCAGCTCTCAGGCACACCGGCACGAGGTACAGACGATTCCCAGCGGGATCAGAAATCCCACTCCAGCCAGCAACACCTCCGTGCTCATCTTCCCTCCAGGCTCAGCCTCCTGCTTTCACAGAGATGACACGGATCCTACAGCTCTGCTGGGATGGCACAGGCCTTACTCTTTCTTGGGAGCGGGTTTTAATCACCACAGCCCTGCGTCACTGGGAGGATTCAGGGGCACGAGGGCTCTGATGGGTGTAATAAACCCTCCTAAATCACACATTGTTATCACAGATCCGTTGTCAGCCAGGAATCGCTTCTTCCCATGTGCCTGGAAGCCGTGCTAGGAACCCCAGCAACACATCCCTCTCCTCCAAAAGCTCCAGCACATCCCCGGCCAGGACTGCCAGGATTTGCAGAGCCCTGCCCTGTTTGCAAACCCCAGATCCCAATGATCTGCCAGGACCTGCCCGGTGCCACGGGGCTTTTCCCACAGAGCTGGGATCTGAGAGTGGATTTAGTCCAGGAAGAGGCAGTCCTCTCATCCCTCTCTCAACTCCAGAAGGATGGCAGGTTTGTGAGCTGCTCTGTGACCAGGGTTGGGCCCGGCTTTAGTTTCGGTTTAGCAAAACACAAACTGGAAGGTATTTACCTTCCTCAGCTTCTACCAAGGAATATTTCTGCTGAGGAAGTAACATGCCCTGATTTTTTTTCTCCTGTCTCCCGATTCTCTCCTACCAGCATAAGCTTAGCTAAGACACAATGGATCAAAAGCCAGTGGGAATGCTAAGAACTGACCCAGCAGCTCCTCAAAGCCTGGCTTTGGTACAGGTGACACCACTGATGTGATAAATCATGGAATCATTTGGGTTGGAGAAGACCTTTAAGATAGAGTCCAACTTATGCCAGCACTGCCAAGCCCAAGCTGAAGCTATAAAGCACCTGCTCCCAACAGTCAGTTGGAAGTTTGGGCACTGAAAGGGGTGTAATTCCTAATTAAGGCCTTTGGAGCAGCCAGGGAGGAGGGAATGGAGCTGGCAAAGTCCCACCAAACAAACTCAGTCAAGGAATAAGGTGTATCAGATTCAGTGGTGCTGCCTGAAACAATCAACTCTGCCAGACTCATTCCAGGCAGACCTAAAGGGCAAATCCCATGGAAATATAAAGCAGTTGGAAAACCCAGCAAAGGGGATTTCTGGGAAACCCTGGAAGCCCTGCCAAGTGTGGGCAGAGGAAGCAGCTGTGCCCTCCCAAAAATCCAGGCTGCGGAGCCCAGCTAGCGCCACTTGTATTTCAGATTGAGTGAAACTTGAAAAAGACACCCCAAAAAGCTGGAAAAGCACAGTCTGAATCTCCTTATTCCCAGTGACTCCCGGCCCCAGCTGCCACAGTCACAGACACCCCTCACAAACAGCTCTGAGAACAAACCTTGCTGTGCCTCTCCTCATCCCACGCACTTCCAATCCCTTCCCAGCACCTCCTTCACCTCCATACGCTGAGGCTGCATCCTTCCTTCCCCCCCCGGATCCCTGTGTTTGCAGAGCCAGCTATTCCTCATCCTTCAACACCACAAGCTTCCAAAAAGCCAATCTGGGGTTGTTTTCCTTCTTTTTTTCATGATTAAAATGAGGCCCTGAGTAGGAAAAAGTGCTGATCAAACCTACAGTGTCACTCGTTTGTCCTGCTGACTCTCCAAGCATTCCTGGGACAACCTGAGTGTGCAGAGATCATCGCATCCCAGAATTCCAGGATGGTTTGGGTGGGAATGATGCCTTAGGTTTTGACTTTTATATTTTTCAAATCCCGTACTGCCCAGTGTGTAACTCTGAGGTTTCTTGCAGCCTGTTCATTTCTGCTCTCTCATGTTGGTCAGACATAACAAAGCCTCTCCAGGCCTGCTCTCCAAGGACACCCAGACCGTCCTAGGCCCAAAATGTGTAAACCAAAGACTCTAAAAGGAGGGGCAAGCTTGGGGAAATTACATCATTAAACTGAAGCTTTAATTGGAGAATTTACCCTGATATGCAAATGAACCAAACGTATAATTCCCTTACAATTCCCTCCTTTTGGTGCTGGGAAGAAGGATTTCAAAGCCCCAAATGGCTCTGAAAGTCCTTAAGGGGGGAGGGAGGGAGAGGAGAAGAGGAAAAAGAGGAAGGGGGGGAAAGAGGGGAGGGAAAAAAGGGGTGGAAGAGGAAGGGAGGGATAAAAGAGGAGGGAGAAAAAGAGGAGAGCGAGAAAGAGGGGAAGGAAAAAGGGGAGAGGAAAAAAGGGGATGGAAGAGGAGGGGAGGGATAAAAGACGAGGGGGGGAAAAGAGGAGGCAGGGAAAAAAAGGAGGGAGGGGAAAAAGAGGAGGGGAGAAAAGGAGGGGAGGTAAAACCCCCACTTAGAAATAATCTAGGTTTTATCCAGCGTCATGTCAGGGAATTCAGGCCAGAAGTGGCATTTGGGAACACAAGGAGACGTGCAGGAGTAGATGAAGGTTGATCAGGAACTGTGCTAATTGCCCATGAGACTGCAGATAATTACCTACAGCTTCCACAGGCTGGGATCTGCCTGAACTCTGGGAAAAGTATCAAAACTAGGAGGGAAAACACTTTAAAGCATTATGTGCTTGGTGACATTTCCAAGTATCTTGAAAATCTGGAGACGTGTGAAATGGAAATTCCTTCCCATTCATCCTGCTGCACCCCAAAGAGGGGTTTAGATGGGATATTGGGAAGGAATTCCTCCCTGTGAGTGTGGTGAAGCCCTGGAATGGAATGCCCAGTGAAGCTGTGGCTGCCCCTGAATCCCTGGAAGTGTCCAAGGCCAGGCTGGACAGGGCTTGGAGCAGCCTGGGACAGTGGAAGGTGTCCCTGCCCAGTGGAATGAGATGGGATTTAAGTTCCCTTCCCCAATTGTGCACAGAGGCCCCAAATGCTTCTCCACTGCAGTGGCTGGGAGCCACAGAGCCATTGCTCACCTCAGAGGGAAAGAGAAATGGGAAGTTGCAAAAAGGCAAGTTAAAAAAAATGAAATGTTTGCAATATTCCACAAAACCCAGGGTGGCTCCAGGGGGCTTTATCAGCCGGTGCTGGGAAAGGCACTGAGCATCTCCACATCAACAGCTCCGACCAGGAGCTACTCAAGTGTTCCTTTTTCTTAAAAAAAAAAAGGAAGAAAACATGGAAAACACAACAATTCCAGGAGAGATTGTTTGGATTAGTGTTATCCTCCACCCTCTCTCCTCCCACAGCACCTCCAGCCTGCCAGGGCAGTGCTCCGACAGGCAGGATGTCTGCCTGCACAAGGGAAGGTGCCCAGTGATGCAGGAAACAGCAGGAAGGGGAGTTTTGGGAACAATTCCGTGCTGAAATGCTCGGCTCTCTGCCACAGCACCCTTGCTCTTGATGCCACCTGATTTTCACAAGCAGTTACTTGTCTGTTCCTCTCTTCCTCCACTCCACGTGTCTCAGCCCCAAGAATCTGATGCGGAGCCAGAACTAGGCTGGAAGCACAGCACAAAACTGGATTTCAGCTGGAAAACCAGCAAATGGAAGCACAGCACAAAACTGGATTTCAGCTGGAAAACC
This sequence comes from Dicrurus megarhynchus, assembly GCA_013399195.1. Lineage (NCBI taxonomy): Eukaryota > Metazoa > Chordata > Aves > Passeriformes > Dicruridae > Dicrurus > Dicrurus megarhynchus. The sequence goes on from VXAD01000617.1 coordinate 32,000, forward strand.
AGCAAATGGAAGCACAGCATAAAACTGGATTTCAGCTGGAAAACCAGCAAATGGAAGCACAGCACAAAACTGGATTTCAGCTGGAAAACCAGCAAATGGAAGCANACGTGTCTCAGCCCCAAGAATCTGATGCGGAGCCAGAACTAGGCTGGAAGCACAGCACAAAACTGGATTTCAGCTGGAAAACCAGCAAATGGAAGCACAGCACAAAGCTGGATTTCAGCTGGAAAACCAGCAAATGGGGCATGGATTTAAGGGCTGCTCACCCTGAGGTTTCAGTGCTGTTTGTAGGAGATAATGAAAGGAACAGGGAAGTGAAATTCCCGAGAGAGGTGGGACAAAGCCTGCATCATCCCACCACAAAAAGGGATGCAGGACATCCATCCCTGGTGGTTGGGCACTGGAACAGTTCCCCAGGGAATGGTCACGGCCCCAAGGCCACCAGAGCTCAAGGAGTGTTTGGACAATGCTCTCATCCATGGAAAAAAAATCCCCCCAAACACAGGGTGGGATTTTGGGATGCCCTGTGCAAGGCCAGGAGTTGGACTCGATGATCCTTGTGGGTCCCTTCCAGCTCAGGGTATTCCATGATTCAAAGCATGGACAAGGGAATTAATTGGGGAACACCAGAGATAAGGCAGGTCAGGAGCCATGTGTTGAGGGGGAGGAAAATCCTGGGAATTCTGCAAGTCCCTGTGGAAGAACCAGTCCTTTACCAGCATGAATTTGCCATGAAGAAACGAACCCACTGGCAGAGGTTCCCAAGCACAAAGTTGCTGAGCTACAGATGCACAGTAACACTGGTTTGGTGCAACTTCCTGTGGTTTTGGGACAGGAAGCTGAATTTTCTGGGGCACTTCTCAGGAAATGCCTGAGTGGCTCATCCTGGGTGCAATGTCCCTATCCCAGGCCGTGCCAGCTCCTGGCCACATCTGCACCTGGACATGGGTGGGTGGCAAACATCCAGGAAGGGGAAGAACCCTCCAAAATCCCACCTCTGGAAGGCAGTTGGGTCAAGCAGGTAGCTACAAAAGCAGGATAACCTCTTTTCCCAATCTGCTCCTTTTCTCCAGCTGCCTTCATCTTCCTCCTCTTCCAAAGCCAACCAAGGTTCCTCCTTCAGCCCCATTTCTGCTCTCTGCCCAAGTCCTTCAGCTTTCCTCCTCTTCTTCACATCTTTCCATTAAATCATTCCTTCCTTTCCCCCTCCTCATCAATCTCTTTCCTCCCTTGGAACCTGAACTTCCTCCTTTCCTGCTGCAAAGGCACGCACAAATCCAAGAAATCTCCTGTCAGCCCTTCCCTTGATCCGAACCCTTGCCAAGGTGCTGCAAATTTAGAAGGATTCTGCCTTATTTTCAAGCTGAAATATGCTCTGAACAGCAAAACCCTGCAGGCAGTGAGCTGTGGCACAGCTAAAGCTTCTCCACAAAGCTCTTCCCAACTCATTTTTCCAAGGTTTAAAGCTTAAATTGAGATGAGTTTTCAGCTAGAAATGCTGAACCCCAAAATCACCTTTCAGAGTGGCAAATATTTGTTATAGAGAGACCAAGAATGTGAGTTTAAAAAGAAAAAAAAGAGGGGAAAAACCCGACAACTGTTTTGCTCATTAAAGGAACAGTTTCCCTTTCCTGCACTAACCTGCCCTTGGAAAAAGATCAGAGATTTCATCAAAAATTCCATTAGCAGCCTGTTTATCTACTCAGAACCTTCCAGTTGTTCTGCAGCTGCGTTGATTTTAGGACCAGGACAAGAAGATTTTAGAACCACAACAGTTTGTGAGGTGCCAGGCACAGGGACAGGAGGAAAGGGAAAGCTGTATGGAAAAAACTGGGAATATTGGAAATTGCTGAATGTCAGGAAAGCGGCAGTTTAAGTTTTAGGAGCCTTGCTCCCCTGTGTGGGACAATGGAGGTGACACAGCCGAGCACCTGCCACTTCCACAGAATCCCAGGAACACTGAGCTTGGAAAAGACCTCCAGCATCATCGAGTCCAACCACTGAGCTTGTCAGCAGACCAGAACAGAGCACTGAGTGCCATGTCCAGTTGTTCCATGAACATCTCCAGGGATGGGCACTCCAAACCTCCCTTGGCAACCCATTCCAAGGCCTGAGCACCCTTTCNGTTGGAGGTGGGGGCTCAGCAGTGCCCAGTGCAGGGGATGGGCACTGGATGGTCCTGCTGGACACTGTTCCTGATCCAAGCCAGGTGCCTTTGGCCTCTTGCCCCCCTGGGCACACCTGGGCTCACGTCCACCTTAACACAAGATGCCACGTTTCTTCCATGAAAGCAGCACATTTGTCAAAAATCACATTTTTCAAAATTAGATGAAATCCCTCCCTGTGAGGGTGGTGAGGCTCTGGCACAGACTGCCCAGAGCAGCTGTGGCTGCCTCTGGATCCCTGGAAGTGTCCAAGGCCACGTTGGACAGGGCTTGGAGCAACCTTGGATAGCAGAAGGTGTCCGGGCCCACAGCAGGGGGTGGAACGAGATCTCTAAGGTCCCTCCCAAGCCAAACCACTGCAGGATTAAATTCACCAAAACACAAAACAAGGAATGTGGGGTTTTCCCCAGTGTTCCACAGAGGGAGGACAAACAGCACCACATCCCCCTGTGAGCCCAGCCCAGTGTCACCCAGTGCAGACAGGACCTTCCCACCCAGTCCCACCCCGCTCCAGCCACACCGGCCCCTTCTGGACCACGCTGGGAGCTGGGAAGAGCCCAGGAGGAGCTGGAAATGGTTCCTTACTAGGATGCAGAATCGTTCAGCTGGTATTCCCTGGATCTGCTGAAGCAGGCCTGCACTCCAGGGTCTCTCCAGAGGCGTTTGATGACTCCAGCCAGCTCAGCCGTCATCATTCCCTCCTCCGCGCTCCCTGCCAGCACGAACAGCTGCCGGGCATCGTCCTGCACGACACACAACGCATCCTTTGGGGTGTCCATCCACAGAGACCTTCCCGATCAACAGCAAGGTTCAACATCTTGGGATCTAATTAATCACTGTTCTAATTAATCACAGTCCAGTCCATCCAGTTTTCCCCCAGAAGTTGTTTACCTCCTGCAGCCAGAAAGGGATATTTTGGGGGAGAAGCTGCAGGCTGTGGGGTGAGATGCCCTGATCAGGGATGGCCACAGCGCTTCCATGGGGATCACAGCTCCAAAGGCACCATTCCCATCAAAACCGTGGGATTTCAGTCATTTGGTGCAATGTTTCAGAGCAAAGGTGGGAATGCTGATGTGCTACTACAGACCAATGAACTGAACTGGAGGCTTTACCTGGAAAACCTCTGTTGGTGTGGCACAGCACAGGGAAAAGGGAAAAAAAGTGAGTTCTGAGAGATGATGGGATCAAAGCTTTGAGGATTTGCCTTTTGCTGCTAGAGCTGTTGGAAGTGAGGGAGGCTGATTCCTTAATAATATTAACACCTCATCAGGAGATGGGATGGACTGATCGGGATCTGAGCATGAAAAATCCCCCTGAGAAGCCAGAGCAGGACCAGGCTCTTGTCCAAGTTATCCAGTGGATTAGGACAAGGAACCCCATGCTGCCCTAAAGCCCCCTCTGCTTCTATTCCTACCCTGATCAGACCTGTCAGGTCCTTCTGGGAGCTGTGAGAGACCTTCCACTATCCCAGGATTCTCCTCCTAACAGCAGCTCCTCTCCCCTGGGCCCCAAACCCCGCTGGGCACGTGCCAAGCTCAGGGTGCTGATCCCAAATCCACTTTATTGAGGTGTTAACAGCCAAAATGCAGAGAGACCCCAGTTCTGGATCTCTGTAGCTCACTCCATGGTTTGATGCATTTGGTTATCCTTGGCCTTTTTCTGGGAAAGCATGACAAGGCTTTTTGCCCTTCACAGCATTCAGATCTTGTGAAGCCACCTCAGCATGGGCAGGAAACTGAGAAAGGACTTGGATTCAGCATCTTCCCCATTCCAGCTCCAAGATCCCAACTCGGCTTCGACAAGCACCAGGAAAGGTGGAAGAGAACTCCAGGAGGATTTGGAGCAGCAGCTGAACAACAGCCTGGGTGAACATGTGAGTGTAGATGTGCCCTTTGGCCAGGCCTTGGAATCATAAATCCAAAATAAATACCATAAATTCGAACTATCTGGGGCTCGACCAACTGTAGCACGAGGCAGAACAGTCACAGTGCAGCCCTGTGCTGACACAATTCCTTTCTCCTGCACATTTCCAGGAGTCCCTAGTTCCTACTCTGAGCCTTTCCCATCACCACAAGGATCAAGGCTTCCTGACTTGCAGCTCAAAGTGCTGGACATAAATGCAAGAAACAGGCCAGGGAATGAGCAGAGTTAGAGGGGAGGGGAAAAGCAGGGCCTCAAACCTCCCAAGATGTCAAACTCAAAATTCCCAAAAATTCAAATGATTTAGAGAAAGATTTTAGGAATTTTTAAATTTTTTTGAGCATTCAAACTACTAAAGGTTCTTACCCAAAACCTCAGTAGAACATTGATGTTTTGTACTGACAATACACTAAAGTTATGACAGTTTTTTTGCTACTTTATCTTGTAACAAACCTATTCTGCCCCGGACTGAAATTCCAGGATTCATTAACACAATTCAGACGAAGGAAATAAATGGAATACTCACTGCTCTGGCAACTTCTCCAAAGTCTATCTTTAGCCTCCCCATGGCTCTGATGATGGCGATGATGGATTGGATGGTGTTGCTGTACACAACCACTTTATACTGTTTGCATTCCTCCTCTGAGTAGCCATCCTCATGGATAATCCTGGAAGGAAACCAGGTTATTATTCCCAAGCCAAACCAGAAGGGCACCACACATTTCTTATCCCAACTCACACAAAAACAAAAGGTTCCAGCCTGCACTCACTTACTTCATCTGCTTCACGATGGTGCTTTTCCCAGATTCTCCAGCACCTGAAAAGCACAAAAAACATCCAGTTAAGCATATGAAACTGAAAGGAAAAGCAGGATGTGCTTTTTCCAGTTCCCACAGAGAAGTTGATGGGCTCTGGAGTAGGATATTCCTTGGGCATTGCTGCTGGTAGTAGAGTTCCATCATACTGTCCTGGCACATCCTTCCTGGATTTTATTTACAGATGCCAACAGTCACCATGAGTTCATCTGCTAAAAAACCCCAGAATTTCTCTATTTCCAGAGGTCAACAAGGGCAGCCAGCTGGGAGGCAGGTCTGAAGAACTGGGATGAGGATTTATCCAACAGAGCAGCTCCCATCCCTCACTCCAGGCCACCTCAGCCCAAGTGCATCAGCATCCCCAGATGCTGCCACCGTTACTGAGCTGGACAGGAATGGACTTGAACAACCAGGAGGGAAGTGACCCTCTGGCACGGGATGATTTCCAGGTGAAATCTCAGAGCTGTAGGCACATCTGCGTCCCAACAGCCTTCCTTCAAGGAATGTCAAGAACACCTGGCTTCCAAACCTCTGCAGAGCTGGGGGGGCAGTTATCCCTAGAAGAGGGGTCAGTTATCCCTAGAGGAGGGGTCAGTTATCCCTAGAAGAGGGGTCAGTTATCCCTAGAGGAGGGGTCAGTTATCCCTAGAAGAGGGGTCAGTTATCCCTAGAGGAGGGGTCAGTTATCCCTAGAAGAGGGGTCAGTTATCCCTAGAGGAGGGGTCAGTTATCCCTAGAAGAGGGGTCAGTTATCCCTAGAGGAGGGGTCAGTTATCCCTAGAAGAGGGGTCAGTTATCCCTAGAGGAGGGGTCAGTTATCCCTAGAAGAGGGGTCAGTTATCCCTAGAGGAGGGGTCAGTTATCCCTAGAAGAGGGGTCAGTTATCCCTAGAGGAGGGGTCAGTTATCCCTAGAAGAGGGGTCAGTTATCCCTAGAGGAGGGGTCAGTTATCCCTAGAAGAGGGGTCAGTTATCCCTAGAGGAGGGGTCAGTTATCCCTAGAAGAGGGGTCAGTTATCCCTAGAGGAGGGGTCAGTTATCCCTAGAAGAGGGGTCAGTTATCCCTAGAGGAGGGGTCAGTTATCCCTAGAAGAGGGGTCAGTTATCCCTAGAGGAGGGGTCAGTTATCCCTAGAAGAGGGGTCAGTTATCCCTAGAGGAGGGGTCAGTTATCCCTAGAAGAGGGGTCAGTTATCCCTAGAGGAGGGGTCAGTTATCCCTTGAGGAGGGGTCAGTTATCCCTAGAGGAGGGGTCAGTTATCCCTAGAGGAGGGGTCAGTTATCCCTTGAAGAGGGGTCAGTTATCCCTGACTGCAAAAAACCAGCAAGTTCCCTGTTCTTCCTAGTTTTTTTTGTCCCAGATCCCAGAGCACTCCCAAACCAAGTCCCTCCTGTATGGCTCAGGGCATTGGACACCTGGGATTCCAAACCCTCAGTTATCCTGGTTTATGGAGCCAAGCAGAGCTGCCCACATGCCTGTCCCAGCCGGGAGCGTGCCTAAGGCAGGCAGGATGTTCCTGAAGTCAGCAGAACTCCAGGACTTCACCTCATGTGGCAGCAGGAGCTCAGCACCAAGGAGCTGGCTCTGCCACTGCCTGAGGGTTCCTCGGCCTCAAGACTCCCCGAGCTGCACAGCTGGGCTGGCTGCAGGCAAGGAATGATGCTGGACCTGCTTGGATTTGGACAGATGACTCAGACAAGCCCAGATGGAATAAAACCCCTGTAGAATTCCAAACTGGTTTGGGTTGGGAGGAACCTTAAATCCCATCCTGTACCACCTCCTGCTACAGGCAGGGACACCTTCCACTATCCCAGGCTGCTCCAAGCCCCGTCCAGCCTGGCCTTGGACACTTCCAGGGATCCAGGGGCAGCCACAGCTGCTCTGGGCACCCTGTGCCAGGGCCTCCCCACCCTCCCAGGGAACAATTCCTTCCCAATATCCCATCTAACTCCCCCCACTTTGTCAGTGGGAAGCCATTCCCTCTTATCCTGGCACTCCAGGCCCTTGTCCAAAGTTCCTCTCCAGCTCTCCTGAAGCCCCTTTAGATCTCAGGTCTCCCTGGATCCTCCCCCTCTCCAGGCTGAACATTCCCAGCTCTCCCAGAGCAGCTCGGTGTTTGTGGTCAGGTATGAAAACATTAACGCTCTGTGGACTCAGCACTTCCACCCTGGGAGGACACAAATCCTCATTTTTATTTCCCACGGCCACCCTCCACATTCCCTGCGATTTCAACTCTCCCGTGTCCCCAAACAGCCCCGAACCCAGACTGAGAAGGGACTTTTGACATGACCTCTCTGGTTTTGCCTTCTCAGCATCACATTCACTGTCGTTTCCTCCTTAGATTATCCCAAAATAATCTCCCGCTGCAGCCAAGCTGTTCTACCTGTCACCAACCCCATCAGATCCGACCCTGCCAATACAACACTAATTCCAACCAGATTCCTTTAACCCCTTCCCCCCTCAACCCCAAACACTGCTGGGTAGAGCAGGAATTCCCCTCTCCAAGGTTACTCTCACCTTACTTCAAAAGGATGAGCAGAAGGAGAAAGTAGGAACCCACATCCTCCAAACTGTCTCCTCACCAACACACAACCCCAAACTGGCTCCCCAGCCATGGCCAAGCAGTGAGTTGTTATTCCTAAAGAAGTTTTTCCTGTTGTTCCAGGTTCTCTCTCTCAGGCAAGAGCCACCCAGACAAGGCACCTCATTAACACTCACTGAAAAACATCTCCCCTCCAGCTCCAGCTCTGGAATTGAAGGCTGGAGCTCCTGCTGGGATGGCCCAGGAGATGGGCAATGCTGGGAGAAAAAAGGGATTAACACCGCCCATGTCTAGGCTGACACAGAGGAACAGCTTCCCACTGACAAAAGAAGGATTAGATGAGAAAATTGGGAAGAAATTCCATGAGGGTGGTGAGACCCTGGCACAGGTTTCCCAGAGAATCTGTGGCTGCCCCATCCCTGGAAACAACCTGGTTTAGAAGGTGTGCCCATGGCAGGGGGTGAGATGAGCTTTAAGGTCCCTTCCCACCCAAACAGTCCTGGGATTCCATGATTCTGGAGCCCCTCTGCTCTGGAGCCAGGCTGGGAGAGCTGGTGGTATCCAGCCTGGAGAAGAGAAGGCTTCAGGGATGGAGACCTTGGAGCCCTTTCCAGTGCCTAAAGGGGCTCCAAGAGAGCTGGAGAGGGACTTGGGACAAGGACCTGGAAAGACAAGACACGGGGAATGGCTTCCCACTGCCAGACAGCAGGGTTAGATGGGATATTGGGAAGGAATTCCTCCCTGTGAGGGTGATGAGGCCCTGGCACAGGGTGCCCAGAGCAGCTGTGGCTGCCCCATCCCTGGAAGTGTCCAAGGCCGGGCTGGACAGGGCTTGGAGCAACCTGGGCTAGTGGAAGGTGTCCCTGCCCACGGAATGAGATGAACCTTAAGGTCCCTTCTAACTCAATCCATTCCAGGATTTCATGATAAATGGATGTGCTTGGAGATCCGGGGTAAAAAGGCCAGGCCTGGTGTCTTTGGATCCAAGTCTGGGTGGCGACAGCAGAGAAACAGCCAAGCAAGGCCTGTTCAACGGGGGTTAGATGACAAAACAACAGATAACTTGGAAAGAGAGGGAACAGTGGGAAGAGCCGGGCTTGGAAAAGATATTCCTTAGTTTTCCTGATTATCAAGTATCATCTGAGCCTGTTTTTAAAAGTCAAACATCCACTGAATTTCCTGCAGGGCCAACAATCCTGAGCTGTTCCAAACGTGCAGCCGGGCTCTCCCTGCCTGGCAGCTCCTGCTGAGGGATAAGCTCATTCCCCCAACACCGGGAGCTTGCGGGGGACGGAGACCCCAAACCAGCGAGCTCCAGGAGGCCGAGCTCATGTGCCAGCATTCCCAGTGTTTGTTTCTAAAGCTGACCCAGGCAGCACCACCCCGGTAACCAGAGAAGGTTAAAGGAGGCGCTGAAGTGACCAAACACCAACTGGGAAAACATGAAACAAGAGCCAGGCATCGGATCCCCAGGAACAAAGGAGACAGCGCAGGGATCACCACAAAGAGCGTGCCGGAAAAATAATCGGCATCTGTCCCCCATTTCAGCTCCAAACCCCATTTAAGTCATTAAAAGACCATTTTTCAATCCCACCTCTGCAGGGAACAAGTGCCCAATGCATCCCAGGAGAAGCGGGCACAGCTCTGCTCACTCCAAACTTCCAGAAGATTAGATCCATGATCTAATTAAAAAATTCCTCTTTACAGCTCCGTCTGCTCTTCCGAGAAAAGTTATTTCAATGCTCTGCCTCGGAATTTAATGAAACTTGAACCATATCCAGAGGGCTCTTGGAGAATAGATGGAATGTCAATTCCTCAACCGAGCTGTCTGCTGGAAATTGTCCATCCCCAAATCCCAGGGCTGGGCATGGACACTGAGCACGTGATGTACACACAACCCAGGGGACAGCAGAATTCCCACCCCACAGCTGGAAAATGGCATTGTGCAGAAAAGAGGGCGTTTGGTGCAACAAAAATCTCTTTTCCAGGAGATTAAATAAATCAGGGCTGATTCCTGAAAAACTCAAGGAGTTCAGGCACTCTGGAGATAAGGAGCATTTTGCCTGCCCTGCATCTGGTTTTGGTGGCAAAAGGGCAGAACAGGAAATCACAGGGAAGGTGCACAGAGACCCAATGGAAAAGTGGGAAAACATGGGTGGGAGCTGCAGCTCCAACACCTGAGGACAGGGAAATTCCAGCCTCCAGTGCAGCTGTGGAAAGACCTCCAGGAGCTCAAAGCCCAGAGAAGAGCTGTGCCTTCAAAGAGATCTGACCTGCTATCAAGTTAATTATAATTATGAAATTGGTAAGGTTGGAAAAGCCCTCTGAGATCGGGTCCAACTGCATCCCAGCACTGCTGTGTCCACCCCTAATCCATGTCCCAAGTGCCACATCCACATGTTTTTTGAACATTTCCAGGGGTGGAGACTCCACCACTGCCCTGGGCAGCCCATGCCAGGGCTGGGCAACCTTTGCCATGAAGAAATTTTCCCTGATCTCCAACCTAAACCTTCCCTGGTGCAATCAGGTCCTTGTGAACTGTGTGAGGAGAATCTTCCCATGGCCACGAGTCACCAGGAACCTCCAGGAGACCCAGATACCCAAAAGGTCAGAGAAACAACAGCTCCCTGCAGCTTCCCCAGCAGGATTCCTCCATCAGATCCCACAAGGAAAGACAGTTGGAACAGCAGCCGCTGCTGGGACAACATCTGGAGACCAACACCCCATCCCAGAGCTTCCTATCACCATTCCAAGGGCATTCAGCAGCTCCAGAGCTGAGGAGCAGCCAGGTCTAACCCCCCTGGATGGATCCTCTGGAATAGGGATCCAAATCACAGCTGCTGTGCTCCCAGAAAAGCCACTTCAATTAACGATATCATTAACTGCAGCACCAGCTCGGCCTGGATTTGCATCCCCAAAAAACACTTCCCTACCTTAAACCAAAGCACAACCAAAACAGTGCTGAGGATGCTTTGGGGAATTCAGGAAAGAAAAAAGCTTGGAAAAATCAGTATCAGGAAAAAGCCAAGAGCTCCTGGAGCAGTGGAGGAGGGTGAATTATGCAAATTAGGTTATTTTAAAACAAATTTATGCTTTTAATTGTTTCTGCATTAATTAGCAGCATCACTTCAACGTAACTACACAGAATATCCAAACCCAGGGAAGCTGTCCAGGCTGGGTGTTTTGGGCAAAAACAGTCCAGTGTTGGTGCATCCACAGAGCCAGAGTCACAAAAATGCCATTTACACAGGGATTTGGGAATGGGACAACTCTGGAATCCAGCTTTACCACCTGGGGTCACACAAACCCTTGAGACACGGCCCAGAACAACATGCCAGACCTTGGAAAGGCACTGGAAGTGGAGCTGGATCTGGGTTAGCTCCTAACCCAACCAGGAAAAGCTCCAGCACCCTCCTCCATTTGGCTGCTCATCCCAGCTGGAAAACTCTGCCAGGTTTCCCCATCGGCAGAACCACGGATGTGCCTGCTGAGGAGCCTTTTCCTGGGGGCAAACAGGAGGAGAGAAATGGAAGTGAGGGTTCCTGGGCCATTTCCAGCTTGTTCCCATCCTCCTGGGCCATTTCCAGCTCGTTCCCAGTCTCCCGAGCCATTCCCAGCTTGCTCCCAGTCTCCCGAGCCATTCCCAGCTTGTTCCCATCCTCCTGAGCCATTCCCAGCTTGTTCCCATCCTCCTGAGCCATTCCCAGATTGTTCCCAGTCTCCCGAGCCATTCCCAGCTTGTTCCCATCCTCCTGAGCCATTCCCAGATTGTTCCCAGTCTCCCGAGCCATTCCCAGCTTGTTCCCATCCTCCTGAGCCATTCCCAGCTTGTTCCCAGTCTCCTGAGCCATTCCCAGATTGTTCCCAGTCTCCCGAGCCATTCCCAGCTTGTTCCCAGCCTCCAGAGCCATTCCCAGCCTCCCAAGCCATTCCCAGCTTGTTCCCATCCTCCCGAGCCATTCCCAGCTTGTTCCCAGTCTCCTGAGCCATTCCCAGCTTGTTCCCAGCCTCCCGAGCCATTCCCAGCCTCCCAGGAGCTTTGGCTGCTGTTGCAGAGAGTGAACCCATGGTTGCCAGCACTCCGACCACGCCAGTGCCAATGCCAGAGGAGCTGCCGGTGGCATTCCACCGTGGAACAAGAATTACACCCCACAGGGGTCCTAACAACCAGGGGCAGTCGTTATTCAACGCTCAGGTTTCATTTGTTTTATAAAACATCCCCAAAACTTGGAATTGCTCAAGGAACTTCGGAGTTGTGAAAGGGAAGGACTTGAAATCCCTGCGGAGAAGCCGCCAGGAGCAGCTCCAGGATTAACATTGCCCTGGCAATCCTGCAGCTATCCAGCTGCTGGGGCCACTTCCTTCAGCATCTGAACCCTCTCCCAGGTGGAAGGTGCTGGAAAAAATCAAGCCAAAGCTCCCAGGAGAAAGGAACACAACTGGAATTCTCTCCCCTTCCTCACCCTGCTCAAGAGAACACAAAGGTTATGGAGGAGAGAAAGGAAAACACATTCAAACTTTGATTTGGGGATTTCTGACTTCCTGTCCTCTCCCAAATCTCCTGATTTTTGGGCTATTTGACTTCCTTTCCTCTCCTCTCCTAAGATCTTCCAATTCTGGCTGCATTTGCCTTCCTCTTCTCTTCCCAAATCTCCTGATTTCCCAAATTTCCCTCTCTTTTCCTGCATCTCCCAAATTTAGCTGTATTTACTTTCCTCTCTTCTACCAAACCTCCCAATTTTGGGTATATTTGCATTACTCTTGCTCTCCTCTCCCAAATATTCTCATTTTGGCTGTCTTTTACTTCCTCTTTTCTTCCCAAATCTCCCAATTTTCAGTGCCTTTACTTTCCTCTCTCTTCTCTTCCTAAACCTCCTGATTTCAGGTGTATTTTACTTTCTCTTCCTCTCCTCCCCCACATACCTCCTGGTTTTCACGTGGTTTTCTCCTCTCCTAAACCTCCTGATTCGGGCTGTATTTCACTTCTTTTCCTCTCCCAAATTTCACTGTATTTGCCTTCTTCTCCCTCTCTTCTCCCAACCCTTCAGATTCTGGGTCCATCCCTGCCTCCCCAGCCTCCTCACAGCCCAGCTGGGAAGGATCCAGCTCCCTCTCCACAGGCACAGCCCTTTCCTCACTCATCACAACTCTGCAGATCTCAAACTGGGGCAGCTCTTTTAGCAGAGCTGGGAAGGGTGGGTGGACTCCAAACTTGAGGAAAAACCCATTCTTTTTTCACCAATCCTCTCTGAGAGGGGCAGAAACCACACGAGACCCTGCAGATCCAGATCATTTTACGTGGGATAAAAAACCCTTCCTCAAACAATGGAAAAATCCTCATGGACTTTTCCATGAGCTTCTAGTGCCTCATTGAAAGGATGTTCCCACTGCAGATAATTTCTCCTGGGAATTCCCTGTTCTGCTTTACCTGCACATGAAGAACGATGTTTGTGGGGAGATTCCAGCATTCCCTGGTATTCCCAGGAATCACCACACTCAGTTTAAAAAGCAGGAAATATCTGAGAGGGATTTGCAAGTGACAACCAGGTTGCAAACCTGACCTGAGACCAGGTAGATCCAGAGGCAGGTCCAGACCAACATTCCAATTACTCCTAAAAAGCTCCTCACCTGAAGGCACACCAGGAAATGCAGGAATTTTCCTGCCATCCAAAGCCAACAGTGACCCAAAATCAGCTGCTGCTCTGAGTTCTAAAGCCACACCTGGTTTTTAACACATTCCAACTGATTATTGTACAATTTTTGGGATACTCCCCCCCATTCCATGCTTGCTGATAAAACCAATCTCGTCCTTGAAGCCTTGGGTGCTTTGGAAAAAAAATGTCCTACAAAACCATAAGGGAAGAATTATCTCAGGGAATGTGCAAGTGTTGCTTATTAACACCAAAACAAACACCTGGAGAACAAAGGATTCTCCTGACACACAGCCAAGAGCTTTTCCATGGACACACCAAGCACAAAGCTCGGAGCAGCTCCGGCAGGGAGCGATGAAAAGGGGCTAAATGGGAAAGAAAAAGGATTCCTGGAGCAGGATGGTTCCTTAACACATCCTGCTCTAACAGGACCCACTCTCAGCGCTGCTGTTCGGATCCTCACAGACTCCATCTGTCTCCTCCGAGACGGCAAAATCAGGATAACCAAAAATATACACCCAGACCTCGAAAAGAGAGATCAGCATGAGCAGATGGTCCATCGGCCCCGAGTGATGTTTATAAAATGGGAGGATTTGAACAGAATTCCAGAATCCCAGACTGGTTTGGGTTGGAAGCTCATCCCAGTCCCATGGGCAGGGACACCTTCCACTATCCCAGGCTGCTCCAAGCCCTGTCCAGCCTGGCCTGGGACACTTCCAGGGATCCAGGGGCAGCCACAGCTTCTCTGGCAACTTGTGCCAGGGCCTCCCCACCCTCACAGGGAGGGATTTCTCCCCAGTACCCAATTTCTTCCCAGTATCTCATCTCAATGTGCTTCCCCAGCCTTCAGGGAGGGCAGTCTGTCCCTCCTCTGAGCTGCCATCGTCACTTCCAAGAACTCCGAAACACAGATCAAACCCAGCCAAACTCCACTAAAGAGAATCTGCCGCCCTTCCTAAAGGGAAATCCTCCATCCAGCCCTTCCCAGATGCTGAGAAAGAGCCAAAAGGCAGAGAATTGACCCCTCCTGTTCCCATGCGCTGAATCCCCCCAGGATCTCCCACCTCCGCTGGTCCCAAATGCGCGGACACCCGGAGCCGCTTTTCCCCCCACTCCCTGACTGGGAATTTAATTCCAGCCCCGGCATTCCCTCCCTTCCCTGCCCGGACCCGCGGGATGAGACCTGCCTCTCCCAGCCTTGGCCCAATCCCACCGGGGAGGGACCGCCCTCCCCCCGAGCAGCCAGGAGGGAGCACGGGGAAATTCCATCGGGACACGGAGGAGACATTCCACCGGGAAAAGCCCGAGAGCCGCATCCCAGGACAGCTCAGAACAGCCTCGCCCCCCGACAAGGATGGGATAAGCCGTGCCCTCCCCCTCGGAAGGGGACCAGGGGTCCCTCAGGACCTTCCTCAGCCCCCGGGGATCCCTCGGGAACCACCTCAATTCTCCCAGGGATTCCCTCAAGACACTCCTCAGCCCTCCAGGGATCCCCTGGGACACTCCTCAGCCTCCCAGGGATTCCCTCAAGACACTCCTCAGCCCTCCAGGGATCCCCTGGGACACTCCTCAGCCCCCCAGGGATCCCCTGGGACACTCCTCAGCCCCCCAGAGATCCCTCGGGAACCACCTCAGCCCCCTCAGGGATCCCTTGGGACACTCCTCAGCCCCCCAGGGATCCCTTGCGATCCTCCTCAGCCCCTCCAGGGACCCCCACTTCTCCATTCCCAAACTCCTTCCTGAGGGCGGAGGCCCCCCTTTGCCACCTCCAAAATCCCTCCTGAGACCGGAAACCCCCATTCCCCTCTC
>VXAD01000621.1:0-12159 GCA_013399195.1 Dicrurus megarhynchus
GCAGTATTTCATGGCCCTGCATCACTCGGTGGCCAGACGGGAAGGGGGAGTCCGTTCTCAAGGAAGCCCCGGAGTGTGCATTAGTGCAGGATGTCCCTGAGCTGCCGGAAGAAGAGGCAGCTGCTGTCCTCTGGCCGGTGGGGCGTGCCCCAGGTCTCTGAGCTATGGCTGCACTGGGCAGGGGTGATGCCGGAGCAGGGAAAGGAAGGGCCTGTGCTNGGGGTGATGCCGGAGCAGGGAAAGGAAGGGCCTGTGCTCTGCGAGCCGGGGTAGGAGCGGTGCGGTGCTTCGTGCTGGCAGCTCACTTTGGTGTTGCTGATGTTTTCAGAGCCAAAGCACATTGATTGGCTTCTGGTGCACTAGAACAAGATCCAAACCTTAAAAATAATTTGTCACCACTGGTTACTGGGCAGTTGTGCTGATCAAATCTGGATTTGATCTTTTGAACAGTAAAGCATACAAAAGAGCTGAAGCTAAGATACAAGTCAGTTTGTCCTCGCTCTATAGGACTAAAAAAGGGAAAGGTAAGAAACCTCTATTATTTTCTGTTTTCTTCAGACCATCATCATGAAACTCTTTGATAAAAAGTGCAAAGACTTTAAAACCGAGGCAAATTTGCCAGCCCTAATTTCAGCACCCTTTCACTCCACTTGTGGCCCCAAGGGCATTTGCTAGCAATCATACCTCTCAAATGGCAATTTTCAACAACACAATCGTCCCAGTTCCCATTTCAGCCCTAAGCTCTATCTGAAAATCCTCAACTGAAGGTATTGTCCTGTTCGTTGTTCTCCTCTTGTGCCGCTGCCGCAGAGTATCTCTGGCCTCTGAACTGAGCAGCCGGGCGGCTTGTTCTTCCTGGAAGTTCTTGATCAGTGAAAGTGCTCCGTAAGCGCTTGTCAAGTAATAGCCTCCTGTGAAGGACAGCAAGGGAAGAACGTGTCAGAGTGGTCTCAGTCACGAGTACAGACAGTTTTCCTTGAGATACATAAATACACGCAGAGAGGCATGCCCACGCACACATAGATATTAAAGTCCCTGGATCCTATTGCCAAAATATTTACACACAAAAGGAAAACAGCTCACTGGCCTGGAAAACACTGGTGGGTGTGTTCTCAGCTGCTCAGGCACAGGCAGTGGTTGCATGTGCTCCGTGGCTGGGTCCACTCGTGCTGAGGAAAGCTGATTTCTTAAATGACTCCTGTCACTCCTTTACTCCNAAGAAGCTGCAGGTCACAAAGAGTCTCAACGGGAGGTAACAATCCGCAGCAACCGGGAGACACTAAAGACATGCTGTCTGTCTTTTCTTTTGAAAGTCAACTGTTTGGGTGGGAGTGTCCAGCTAAGAGGCAGCACAGTCTGTTCAGAGGCGTTCGGAGATGCGTTCTATGCGCACAGTAGTATTTTCTGTATTCCCGACAGCGTCCCCTCTTGGCCTTTAGCTTTGCAATGAAATTAACACATAAAATTCATGCAAGACCCATGAGATACATTGGACAACACATTCCAGTTGAAATGCACGATCCCAAAGCACTACACAATTTTTTCTGCACAGTAGAGCTGAGCTAGTGCCAAAGACAGGCCCAGCCAATGGACAGACTTCCTTTGCTGCATTCAAAACAACGTGACTTCATAGCCCAGAAAATCTTTCTGCTTTTCAAGCATGTTAATGATCTCCAGCTTCACATCTCAAGTATATTCCATGCTAAGGCCTGTGATGACAGAGAGGTGGATGGACACGGAGACACTCAGCAGGAGTGGAAGGCTCGGGAGGAAAAGCGAGACTTGTCAGAGAGAAATGTGAGGGGACAAAATGGCAGGAAACAGGAGAGGACAAACGGTGGGAAATGTGAGCGGAAAAGGGCGGGAAACATGAGGGGGAAAATGGCAGGAAATGTGAGGGGGGAAATGGTGGGAAATGTGAGGGGGGGGAAAGGGGGGAAAATGTGAGGGAAAAAATAGGAAACGTGAGGTTGAAAATGTCAGGAAACATGAGGGGGGAAAATGGCGGGAAACATAAGAGGGGAAATGGCAGGAAATTTGAGGGGGAAAACAGTGGGAAATGTGAGGGGAGAAACGGCGGGAAATGTGAGGGGGGAAATGGCAGGAAACATGAGCAGTCCGTGCCACTGGCAAGGGCCTATCCACTAATGCAGTCCCTGTGGGGAATAAAGATGAAGCAGAGGTCAGGCTGTAGTTTCAGGTCTGGGCTGTTGAGATCGTGGAGATGTTGTGGAATGACTCCCATGACTGGAGGAGCCACATGGGGTTTTAAGGAAGGACAGGCTGGGAAGACAAGGAGGGGGATTTTCCCATGGTGTGAGAGAGCAGCTGGAGTCCATGGAGCTCCCTGGGGATGGCCGAAGATCCAAGGGAGCCTCTACAGACACAGGATCAGCTCCACATTCACATGGCCTGGTCCTTGTGGGGGATTTCAACAGCTCCAATATCTGCTGCAGGGACAACATGGCAGGATATCTCCTTCTTCCAGGACAGGGAGAGTCAGACAAGTCTGACTTATTATTCAAGTCTGACATTAATAATATTATTATTTACATTAATGTCACCTATAATTTATAATAATAATAAAAGAGAAATAAAATCATTATTGTAACAAATAGAATTACTATTTTTATTTATTCCAGTATATTTATATATTTTATATGGCTACATTATTACATATTGTATTTTATTTTTATTATATCCATATTATAGTATTACTAATACAATAATACAATAATAATGATGATGATAATAATAATAGTAGTAGTAGTAGTAATAGTAGTAGTAGTAGTAAAAAAATTATTTCGGAGTAAACCCTGGAAATCCCTCACTCGGGGGACAGGAAGGCAACAAGCGGCTCTCAGGACAGCCAGGGGGAAATCACTAGCCACGGAAAAACCCAAATCAAGTAATTTCTGTCTCTTTCGCTGCACGGAAATGGGTTTGTGGAGAAAACTTTTGAGGACTTTTGGGATTAAATTGAGCCAAAAAAGCGCCAATTCCATATCCCGGGCGGCCGTTCTCGCTCGGGTCCGCCCTCTCTGGGGCAGCCCCGCCCCGCTCTGCTTCCTCCTTGTCCCGACCCCGGCGGCTTTTTCACTTGGAATCCCCGAAAACGTCGGGTTTCTCCCTAAAAAATCATCAGGTTTTTCTCCAAAACTCAATTAACTGCGCCCTCTCCCCGTGAACAGGAGCCCGGATAGCTCAGTCGGTAGAGCATCAGACTTTTAATCTGAGGGTCCAGGGTTCAAGTCCCTGTTCGGGCGGTTCTTCCTCTGTTTTTTCCCCGCCCAGTCCCGGGGGTTTCTTTGCTCCCTTCCCGCCCCCTTCCCCCTCCGGGGGCGTCCCGGGGTCTCTTTTTCCTAGCGGAGGGAGCGGCGCGGAGGCGTCTGGGACGGGCGCGGGGCGGAGCGCGAGGCGGTCCCATGGTGTAATGGTGAGCACTCTGGACTCTGAATCCAGCGATCCGAGTTCGAATCTCGGTGGGACCTTCGCTTCCTTTTGCGGTCCCCCCACCCCTGTCCTGCCGTGGACGGGAACGTGGGGATCCCTGATTGTCATGGGGACCGCAGGGGACATTCGCGTGAGGACTCTGTGCCCCGGATCTGCCGTATACGTGGGTGTGACATCACCGCTTCTCCCCTCTTTGGGGGCCGTGTGGGACATCTCATGATCTCAAAACTGCAAAACGCCCTCGAACAAAGGGCGGCGCCCAACACGTCCCCGGCAGCTGCGAAAAAAATCCCTGCTGTCCTCGGGATGGTTTGGCAGCAAATCGGAGGCAAAGGTGAGGCCGTGCCCAACCTGCTATTGCTTGGAAAAGGAACAGGAAGATTAATGATCCAGTGCTTATGCCCAGGTTGGGTGTTCCGACATTCAACTCCGCTCTTCTGTCGGCAGGGAGGGAAAAGTCCTGTTTGCGTGGCAGGGAAGGGGCAAAAGGCTCCGGTGTCAGGTTGGTCCCACTTGGAGAGGATGGAAGGATAAACAGATACGGTGACAGACGAGGTGGCGGTGGGTGTCAGTGGAAGGATGGACACACAGCTATGTCGGCTGACAGACAGACACATGGACATACGGACATAGGGGCACACAGACACCGACACAGACACAGACATAGACATGGGGACACACAGACAGACAGATGGAGCCCAGTCCGTAGCTGGATGGCAACTGTCCAGTCCTGCTCAGCAGCCAGAAGGATACGAATGGCCAGGCCGGATGGCCGGACAGAGGAACAGCTGGGGGGGCAGAGGCTTGATGGCTGGACAGACGGACAGCTGTGGTGGCAGAGGGCAGAGAGCCACCTGGCAGTGGGAGCTGCTGGGTGCAGAGCCACACCCCGGGGTTGGGAACGGAAAACAAAAAAAAAAGTCAGGAAAGTAAACAAACACCAAAGTACCAAAGAACAATGAACTCCGGACCCTGGCAACACCGCAATCCCGGCACGGCCGGGGCAAAGGTTGGCCAGGCGGACCTTGGCCACCGGCACCGCGGGTGCCACCGGTGCCCCGTGGCCATGGCGGTGCTGGGGGCTCTCACAGCGGCCGTGGCCGGGCTCCTCCTGCTCCTGGTGCTGGTGCCGGCAGCCACAGCCCAGCTGGTGCCCTTCCTGTGGGATGACCTGGTAGCCTTCGCCACCCTGGTGAGGTCATCACTGAGGTGCCGCCGCCGCTTCTCCCGCCGTCCCGCTGTCACCCTGCTTGACGTGTTCCAGCAGCACGCCCGGCGCCGGCCCCACCAGCCCCTGCTGCGCTTCCAGGATGAGACTTACACCTATGAGGACATGGACCGGCGCAGCAACCGTGCAGCCTGGGCCCTGTCCCGGCACCTGGGGCTGCAGAGCGGCCGCACAGTCGCCGTGTTCCTGCCCAACGAGCCTACCTACGTGTGGACATGGCTGGCACTGGCCAAGCTGGGCTGCCCCATGGCCTGTCTCAACTGCAATGTGCGGGGCCGGGCCCTGCGGCACGCGCTGGAGGCTGCCCAGGCCACCCTAGTCCTTGCCAGCCCTGGTGAGAGGGGAACAACGGGGCGTTCAAGGGGCTTTGAGAACATGGGGGGGGGTCGTGGTCAACAAGGTCGCTGTCATCCTCACCAGCCCTAGTGAGAGGGGATGAACGGAGCATTCAAGGGGCTGGGGAAACCTGCCCTGGACGGGGTGGTCAGGGGGCTGTGGGGACATGGGAGATGCAAGCCACCAAGGCCACCCTTGTCCTTTCCAGCCCTGGTGACAGGGAATGGATGGGGTGGTTGGTCAGGGGGACTGTGGGGACAGGGGTGTTTAGGGGGTGCAGCCACCAAGGCCACCATCATCCTTGCCACGTGTGCTGGGGGGTTTGCACGTGTGTCACTGTCCCTTCGTGTGTGCCCATGTGTGTGTCTGCGGGCCTGGACATGGATGTGCACATGTGTCAGTCCCTGGGGACACCCATGGGATCGGGGCTCCCTTAGGGGTGATCAGGGACCCTGTTTAGGATGACTGTGGGGGCCTGACTGGTTGGGACCCCCCTTTCGGGTTGCTCAGGGCACCCCTTGGGCAGGTTT
The DNA here is from genome assembly GCA_013399195.1 of Dicrurus megarhynchus. Classification (NCBI taxonomy): domain Eukaryota; kingdom Metazoa; phylum Chordata; class Aves; order Passeriformes; family Dicruridae; genus Dicrurus; species Dicrurus megarhynchus. The sequence continues at coordinate 5,548 of VXAD01000621.1, forward strand.
GGGGGATCTGGGGGATCAGGGAACCCTGTCTGGGGTGCTCAGAGTGTCCCTCAGAGTGTGTGTGGTGTCTGGGGGGATCACAGGACCCCCTTTTGGGGTGCTCAGTGTGCTCCTCAAGGTGTGGGGGGTGTCTGGGAAATCAGGGATCCCCATTTGGGATCCTCAGGGTGCCCCTCGGGGAAGTTTGGGGTACCTGGGGGATCAGGGAGCCCTTTCAGGATGCTTTGAGTGCCCACCTAGGATCTTGGGGCTCCTGCATGGAATACACTGGGTGCCTGGGATCCTGGATCTTTGGGGTGCCCACACGATCAAGGTTCGTATTTGGGATGTGTCTGGTGCCCACCTGGGGTGCTTTGGGTGCCCATTTGGGATGTCCAGGGTGCCCACCTCAGCGGGTGCCCATTGGGGGTACCTTGGGGTGTCCACCTGGGGACCTTGGACCCCCCATCCATGATTCCCGGGATGCCCACCCAACTGACATCCCTATTTGGGGTACACTGGGTGCCCACTTGGGATACCTGGGGTGCCCACCTGGGAGCCTTGGCCCACCCCTCCATGATTCCGAGGGTGCCCACCTGACCAGGTGCCCATTTAGGGCTCTCTTAGGTGCCCCCCCCAACCCTCTGTGTCCCCTCCCAGACTCTCATCCCTGCGGGACCTTCCCCATGTCCCACTGTCCCCGCAGAGCTCCGGGAGGCCGTGGAGGACGTGCTGCCGGACCTGGAGCACGACGGCGTCCGCGTGTTCTACCTGAGCTCAGCGTCACCCACGCCGGGGGTCGAGGCGCTGCTCCCCACCATCGAGGCGGCCCCCGACGAGCCCCTGCCCCCCCAGCACCGCGCCAGTGTCACTGCCAAGTCCAAGGCCATGTACATCTACACCTCCGGCACCACGGGTGAGCTGGGGAATCTCTCAGGCTCTGAACTGGGAGGAGCCAGGAGGAGCTTGCGTGGGTGGGTGAGGATGGGCAGCTTGGAGGGGTCTTGGGGGGTCTTTCTCCAACCCTGACCATTGTGGGTCCACCTGGGCCAGGTGTGTCCTGTGTCCATGGGAGGGTTGGGCATCACTCACTGGATGACTACCTGGACAAGGTTCCTCATGGCTCCTCGCAACAAGGGACAAAGACCTCACCCACAGGGAATGGCTTTGCCCTCCCATGCTCCACCCCAGGACCCCCCATCCCACCAAGCTCCGTTTCCCACCCTCTCTTCTCCCCCTCAGGGCTGCCCAAGGCCGCAGTGATCACAGAGCTGAAGATGATGATGGTGGCCAGCCTGGGCCGGATCTGTGGCCTGCGGCCCGACGATGTCGTCTACACGACACTGCCGCTCTACCACTCGGCTGGGCTGCTCGTCGGGGTCGGGGGGTGCCTCGAGGTCGGTACGTACCCCCCACCCCACACAGACAGGGCGCAAGCAAGGGCTGGGACGGATGGATGGGGGAGGGATGGATGGATGGATGGAGACAAGGGCAAAAGAGAAAAGGGGCGGGGTCACCGTCCCTGTGCCATGTTCCCCAGGAGCCACCTGCGTCCTGCGGGCCAAGTTCTCGGCCTCCCAGTTCTGGGCTGAATGCCGGCGCTACAACGTCTCCGTCATCCAGTATGTGGGCGAGCTCATGCGCTACCTGTGCAACACACCCGAGGTGAGGCCCTGCCTGCCCCAAAACCACTCCAGGGGGTCAGCAATGCTCTGGTCACACCCCGAGGTGGCCCCTCTCTGTGTGTCACCCCCCAGCGCGCCGATGACCGGGAGCACGGGGTGCGCATGGCTCTGGGCAACGGCATGAGGGCGGAGGTGTGGAAGGAATTCCTGCGGCGCTTTGGGCCCGTGGCCGTCTGGGAGTTCTACGGGGCCACCGAGGGCAACGCCGGCTTCATCAACTACACTGGGAAGGTTGGGGCTGTGGGCAGGGCCAACGTGTTCCTCAAGGTGAGAATGTGCTCCTCGGAGTGAGACACTGGGGATGATGCTGGTGACAAGGGGAGCAAACACCAAGTGCCTTCTGGGGCCCAACGTGGCACCTCAAGTTGGGTTTCAACCAAAGAAAGGGATCTTGGATTCACCTCTTGGTGGTGGAGCAAACAGTGACATCCCCGGGGGAAGTCAACACCATCCATCAGGTTGGGCTGACACAAAAGCAGAGTCCCCAGAACCCCCTTTTCACACCCAAAATGAGTCCCCTCCACCTGGTTGGCCAACATTGACTCAAGAGTGTTAACTTGCAGCCTGGTTTTGGGGTGTCCATGGGGACCTGGACATCTCTGTGGCCCTTTGGTGCCACGTCTCAGCCCCCACCCACCTGTTAAGAAAAAGCTGCAAAAATCAGATTATTTTCCCCCCTTTTTCCCCACCATGTTGTCCCACAGCTCCTGGATTTGGAAGATGTCACCATGAGTTCATTCACTGTTTGAATCAACCAGATTAAACCTTATTTAAATAGATTTAGATAAGATTTCATTTTAATGATTTAAACTAAAAGATTTTAAATTAAGGACAATTAAAAACAAATGGTTTTTAATCCCCACCCAGGTGTGTTCCCATGGGTTGGAACAGACCAGTCACAGCAGACTACACCTAGCACTGGAAGGAAATTCTCCTCCCTGTTTTTAATCCCAGGTTTCTCCCTCCCCTCCAGTTCTTCGCTCCCTTCGAGCTGATCAGGTACAATGTGGAGGAGGACGAGCCTGTGCGTGATGAGCGAGGGCTCTGCATCCCCGTCAAACCCGGTAAGGGATGAATCTCGCCAGGGCCTTTTCAGGGGGGTAGACAGGGTTGAGATGCACCAAAACCACCTCTCAGTCCTGATCACCACCAGCCTGGGGACTGGAAGCCACCAGAAACCCCTGGAAGAAGCCAAGGCAGGGGTTGAGCAGCCTCCAACCCTCCTCTGCCTCCCCAAAGGTGAGACGGGCCTGTTTGTGGTCAAAATCACCAAGAACACCCCGTTCGATGGCTACGCCGGCGACTCCAAGAAGACAGAGAAGAAGATCCTGAGGGACGTCTTGGCCAAAGGTGATGTCTTCTTCAACAGCGGTGACCTCCTCATGATGGATCACGAGAAGTTCATCTACTTCCAGGACCGCGTCGGGGACACTTTCCGGTAACTCTGACACTCCCCCATGTGTCCGAGTGGTTGGTGCCAGCCCAAATCCCCCCTCACAGCTTCGTCCCTTCTCCTCCCCAGTTGGAAAGGGGAGAACGTGGCCACAACGGAGGTGGAGGCCACACTGGCCTCGGTGAGCTTCATCCAGGAGGTCAACGTCTACGGTGTGGCCGTGCCAGGTGAGTCCCACCAAAATAAGGACCTGGGGGTGTTTGAGGCGGGTGACGCATCCCCAGGTGGTCTGAGTGGCCACCAGGAAGGTTAAAAAGGGATTTTTAACATCCAGAGTTGTTTTGAGCACAAAATATCCCCCACAACGGCCCAAGGATCCCCAAAAAAGGTTAAAATGGTACTTGGTTGCCCAAAGCAAGTGTCAGGTGCTGGACTGGGTCCACATGGCCACAAAGGAGGCAAAGATAGGAAGCATTCACCCAAAATGAGCACCCAGCATTGCTCTGGGTACGTGATGTGCCTCCATCACCATCCCAGTGGCCTCCACGGTGCCAAAATTGGGACAGACCCACCCAAAACAAGTTTGGCCACACAACAGCCCCCCCAACAGCCATGGGGGCCTCAAGAAGATTCCAAGGAGATGTGGTTGCCCCAAGTGACCCCAGGTGATGTTTGCAGGGTGTGAGGGCCGCTGTGGCATGGCTGCTGTGCGCCTCAAGGATGGGGCCACCTTTGATGGTGACAAACTCTACGCCTTCACGCAGGACACACTGCCTGCCTACGCCGCCCCCCGCTTCATCCGGATCCAGGTCAGTGGGACCCGCCCACCCTGGGGGGCTCCAGGGGGTCCTCGGGGTGTTGGGGCTGGCCTTCGGATGAGGGTGATCCAGCACTGTAGCGCCCAATTACGGCAGGGTGGAATCATGGAATGGTTTGGGTTGGAAGAGACTTTAGAGCTCCCCCAGTTCCAATCACAGCATTGGTGTCCCCCCAGTTTCCCATGATGGCGCCGGTCACCCCGTGCCAGTAACGGTGCTGGGGCTCCCCTGGTGATAGTGTGGGGGAGTCACCCTGCTGTTGCTGGCACCATCCGTCCACTCCTGGTGACGGTCACTCGGTATCGACACCAGGGCACCCTGTGCCAATGAGGGCATCATTCCACTCTCCCGATGACAGTGTTGAGGTCCCCCCCTTTCCCATGACAGTGGTGGCCACCCTGTGCCAATGGGGGTCACCCGGTGCCAATGGGGGTCACCCCATGCCAAAGACACCCACGCATCCCCCCAGTTCTCATGACACCACCTGCAATTCTGCACTAACTATGCCAAGCTCGCCACTTCCCACAATGGCACCTTGGCGCGGCCTCGAGGTCCCCCAATCCCAATGTCCCTGTCCCCAGGACACTCTGGAGATCACGGGGACGTTCAAGCAGTGCAAGAGCAACCTGGTCAAGGAGGGCTTTGACCCCAACGTCATCCGGGACCACCTGTTCTTCCGCAACGACTCCCGGAAATCCTACGTGCCGCTGACCCCAGACACCTTCGCCGCCATCCGGGACATGAAGCTCAGTCTGTAGCAGCTCTTCTGGGCACTCCACAGTGGCCCCGGGGCACTGATGGCCTCGGGGTAATTAGCAAAGGCTAATTTGGGGCTAATCAGGCACTTTGGGCTTGCTTCGGGGAGGTTTTAACCATGCTGGAGCATGAGGAGGACAATGGGTTGGTGTTATCCCGCCCCAGCGCCTCCATGCTGTGGAAATTAAACCCTTAATTCCCATTCTTTGGGTGCCAGGCCATTTTTAGGGATTGGACTCCCTCATTTTCCCTTCTGGAAGGGGCAGATGATGCCCCAAATCCCTGATGTGGGAATAAAGATGTTTGTCCTTGTTTGATCTGGAGCCCCCAAAACCTTGTCCTACTCCCGCCCTGGGCTCTGATCTGGAACAAATCCCATTTATTCCTCCCTAAACTGACCCAGGGAGTGGCCGGGATCCCCCACATCTCACACCCCCACGACAGCATCAGCTTATTCTGCCCTTCCCAGCTCTCACTGGGGCTTCACCAACACCGACGGCACCGATTTGTGCCGGATACGTGACAGGGACACCGTCCCCCCTGCCCAGCCCACACAGGGGCCACCCCCTCGATTTATAAAATCACAGAATGGTTTGGGTTGGAAGGACCTTAAAGCCCATCCAGTCCCATCCCCTGCCACCTTCCACTATTCCAGGTTGCTCCAAGCTCCATCCAACCCGGCCTTGGACATTTCCAGGCCACAGCTTCCCTGAGAATTCCATCCCAGCCCCTCACCAACCTCACAGGGAAGAATTTCCTCCCAATATCCCACCTAAATCTCCCCACTTCCAGTGTGACGCCACTTTTCCTTATCCTGTCACTCCTTGTCTAAAGTCCTGGCACAACCTGGAATTCCATTCCAGCCCCTCACTGAAGAATTTCTTCCTGAAACTTCTAGAAATTCCACGAATTCCCACAGATTCCCACAAATTCCGCATAGAAAAGGCAAAATCTTTATTTACAAACCTTCCCGCCGTGGCCAAGACTCGGAGAACCAGAAATTCCTCAGTGCCCTCCGTCTCCAAGCAGCTCCACCTCCACCATCCCCGAGGGATCCTTGGGGCTCCGCCGCGGCTCCGGGACGCCCCTTCTCTCCCTCTGGAGCTCGGCCAGGCGCAGCCGGAGCCGCTGCTCCCGCCGTTTTCCCGCCTGGAGCTGCCGCTGGGCCTTGTCCAGGGCGTCGAGCGCGGCCTCGGCACGGCGCTTCCAGAGCAGGGCGCTTCCCACCTGGTAGCTGTGCTCGCTCTGGATGTAGGATCCAGCGCGGGGTGGCAGCCGCAGCATGAACAGCGATGGGGATGGGGGTCCCGGGGGTCCCGCAGGGGCTGCGGGGGCAGGGGGGGCTCCCTCGGGCAGAGCTGGAGTGGTCGTGGCTTCCTCGTCGCCCGTGGCCACCAAAAGGGTCTCTGGGATGGCGCCCGAGGGGCCGGGAAGNGCTCTCTTGTCCTGCAGAGCCCCCCAAAGCCCCCCAGAGCACCCAGAGGCACAGGAAAGTCCCCGGGGTGGGGGAGGTCAGGGAGGAATTGGGTGTCCTGGGGAGTGGGAGAGGAAAGGGGTCCAGCAGGGATGGGGGGNGAGCGCGGCCTCGGCACGGCGCTTCCAGAGCAGGGCGCTTCCCACCTGGTAGCTGTGCTCGCTCTGGATGTAGGATCCAGCGCGGGGTGGCAGCCGCAGCATGAACAGCGATGGGGATGGGGGTCCCGGGGGTCCCGCAGGGGCTGCGGGGGCAGGGGGGGCTCCCTCGGGCAGAGCTGGAGTGGTCGTGGCTTCCTCGTCGCCCGTGGCCACCAAAAGGGTCTCTGGGATGGCGCCCGGGGGGCCGGGAAGCGCCGGGACACCGCCGTGGTCACCAGCCGGAGGGGGGCCGGGGTCTTTGGTGTCCCGCGGGAAGCAGGAGACGTCGGAGGGGAACAGGGGGTCCGGTGGGGATGGGAGGGGTTCCCGTCTGTGGGGAGAGGAAAGAGGGGAGAACTGTCATCCT
>VXAD01000623.1:17773-42395 GCA_013399195.1 Dicrurus megarhynchus
CGCGGGGCTCCGCCGCCTTTCCCCGGGCTCGGGGTCACGGAGCGCCGGCCTGGCCGCCGAGCCGCTGCCCGGGGGCGCTGGCGGGCGGCAGCACGGCCCGGTGCCCGGTGCTCGGTGCCTCAGGGGCCCGGGATTGTCCTGAGCGGGGGCCCGCGGGAAGGGAACGATCGTGATGAGCAGCGACGCTGCTGCTCGTGGGGTTTGTGAGGAGCGAGGCTGAGGTTTGGGGGAGGCTCTGAAGCAGAAAATAGTGTGAATGCTACAGTGAATCCTACAGTGAATCCCACAGCGGATCCCACCCAGTGAAACCCCCCCAGTGAATCCCACCCCGGGTCAGGTCTGTGGAGCTGCCAGCTCTGCGGGTTTGTCGAGACACCAGGTGCAGCAGTTCCAGAGACTCCCCAGTTTTTGGTGTTTCAGGCCCATTCTGCTGCCCCCCATCCCCTTTGCTGTGCCCCCAGCCTGCAGATCCAATCCAGTCCCTGATTTTGGGGGGTCCCTCAGGCTTTGAAGGCAGCACCGAGCAGGTGGTACCCATCGGGGTGATGCTCTGGGTGTTGCAGGTGGTACCTGCTCACGGAGGAGTTTCTGTTCCCAGGGTTTTCCTGTCTGTCGCCATCCCGAGCTGGTGTTGGACAGTGTTCGGGGAGTTGTGGTGTCTGCCTCGGGGATGTTACGCTGTCGCTGTCAGCCCGGGCTGTCACTTCGCTTCAAAGCATCGTTTATCCTCAGCTTCGCTCAGCGTTGCCTCCTGAAATAACCACCCGTGTGTGTCACGCCCTGGAGGGGAAGCCCTCCCAGGCATTGTTCAGTGCTGGAGAAGCCTCTCTGAATCCTCACCTCTAGATATATCCTATTTTCTCCCCCCTCCATGACCACCTGTGCTCCTTGAAGCTCCGTGCTGTGTCACCTGTGGCGTCTCATTTTATCCCTCTGCACCTCCTTTTCCTTTCTCAGGCAGGAATTCCAGCACTTCTTACTCCAGGTGTTGGTAGCACTGCTCCCCTGGCACTTGGGAGTTCCCTGGGCGTGCAGCAGTGAGAAATGGAAGTAATTTGGTTCAGGGCTGTGATAAATCACCCAGGCTGGAGCTGCAGCAGTTTTATTCCCCCAAGCTGCAGCTCCGTCATGTTCCCTATCGCTGCGTGTTTATTTTCTTTGTTAATTTTAAAGCAAAGCCCGTTGAAGTTTGGATCCTGCTTCTCATTGCTCGGGAGTTTAAAGGATTTTTACTTGTTTAAAGGTGGATTTATTGGGGAATACGAGGAGAAACCTGATGGGGGACTTTGGATGTGCTGTAGAGCGTGAGGAGGCTTCCAAGGGCATTCCCTGGCGGCGGTGATTCCTTGTTAGGTGCTTCCACTTGTGACTTCTTTGCACTTCTTATTGACTCTCTAAGGCAGGAGGACAGGCTCTGGTGCTGTTTCACACATGCCATTTGGATGGTGCACTGCAGCTCCAACACCACGGGCAGAATTTCCATCTTTGGAATTGCTACTGCTTGCCCGGGAGCTGTGGCTGCCCCGCAGCAGGAAAATTCACTTCTCTGCTGGGATCCTGCTCTTTCATTCAACACAGAACAGGCTGGGCAAGACCATGGGGACAAAAGGCCCTGGACACGCTGATGGCACGAGATAAAGCCACTCCTGGGCATTGAAAAGCAAACGGCCCCAATCTTCTATTTTGAAATAAACTTGGGGTTTGGGTTTTTTTTTTTCCTTTTCTTCCTCCTTGGGTAGAATTTCATGACTTACAAATGGGTTTCATATTTTACTCCCAGCCCTCTTTTATTACGTAGAGGGAGAGTTTCAGGCTGCAGAATTCACTCTGTAGTACTGGGGATGTGCTTTGGGGTCAGGGAGAGGAAACCTGGAACCCTTTGGGATCCCCAGCAGGAGAAGCTTCTGTGCTTGAGCCATCGAGGCATCGTTGCTGCAGCGTTGGTGAGGTGGGGTTGTGCAAAGCAGGGTCACAAAAATCTGGGAAAAACATCGTCCCAGATGCTGGAGAGAGTGTTCCCGTGCAGGCCTTTCCATGGGAATTAACTGAGGTGTCCAGACAAGCTGTTGAGGAATTAATTGGGAATAATCCCTTGAAGGACACGCCGGCGTGTTTGCTGTGAAAACCAGGATGAACAGGCAAGGTCTTATCTCCAACGTCTGGGTTCCCATCAAGGGGATGCTGACCCGAACTTCCCAAACTTTATTCCTTCTGAGAAAGCGGTGGGAAGGAGAGAAGTGTCCGGGGGGATGGAGTAAAACCACAAAGGGGGAAGATAAGGGCTGTGAGCCTGCCTTGCTTTGGTGTTCCTATCATCTCCTACAGCTTCACCCTTCAATCAGACTTGGTATTTTTTTTCCCTTTTGGAGCCAAAGTGGAGTTTCTGTGGGGTTTCTATGATCCATCCTCTGCCACATGGCAAGTTTCAGACAGATTTAGTTGTTAGATCTGGTAGACGTGGTGTAAATGTTTATGCTCTAGCTGAATCACTGTAAAAATAACTGCTGCCTGCTCTTGCAGTGTTGGGAGAGTCCCGAGCTGGGGGTTTTATTTAGACCAAAAGTAAACTTGGGGGATGCTTTAAAGGTTCCTGTCCTACCTCCAAGTGTTGTGTGGCTTTGTAAGGAAGGGCCTCACAGGGTGGGATGGTGGTTAAAGCGTCTTTCCCAGTTCCTCATTTATTAAGAAATGCTGGAGTTGCACAGAAATTTGGGATCTTTAAAAAAAAGCTATTCTGGTGGCCTTGGGTGGCTCTGCTCAGGGCAGGGTGGCACAAAGCCTGTGCAGGACAGAGCTGCCCACAGAGCTGGCAAACAAAAGGATGTTAGGATGGGCACAAACCTGAGTGCAGAGGGTTCAGGTGAGGAGAGGACGACGGATCTGAGCTGGAATTTGGTGCCGTGATGCCGAGTGCCGGGGCAGCTGCTCTCACCTGCTGGGAAACACCAATTCCCTCATTTCCATGGAAGGGATGATGGTTTTGCTGCTGCTCTCTGCTGTTTCATCACCTTGTGCTGTTTTTGCCTGAGCTCCCTGGCTCTAATCTGGAGGGTGGAGGTGCAGGGAGGGGAGAGGAGAGGAGAGGAGTACCTACTCTGCACGTAGCTACTCCTGTTGTTCTATTGCCACACTGCCCACGCTGCGCAATCCATGCTGCAGAAACAGCCCGGCACAAGCACCGCTCCTGGACCTCTGGAAAAGCTGGAAGTTTTCCCGAGTTCTTCCCAGGTGTGGAGCGGAGGGCCCGGGATGGTTGTGTGGGACAAGGTGGGGAGTGATTTTCTTGCTGTGGGGACCTTTCTGCCCCGCCAGAGCTGCTGGCAGAGCTGGCACGGGCTGTCCCCACAGGGAAGGTGACCCAGAGGTTGCTGAGCTGTGCAGAGCCCGGGCAGGTCCTGACGGATTTTTGGATGGACGTGCCCAAAGCGCCGCGGATCGGCTCCCGGAGGTGACAGGGTGACACTGGGGTGGGCGCAGGGGAGGAGGCCGGTGCCCAGCGGTGCCTGAGCGCGGGCAGGTGACACTTTTGGGGTGGCCTTGGTGGCTCTGCTGTGCTTCCCGACACCACTAGGTGCCTCCCGGCCTTTGCACTGCTGGGAGAGGCTCGGGAGCACCCGCTGCTCCCTCGGGCTGCTCCAGCAGCCCTGGGTTGGGGCACGGCTCTGATTTTTGGGTTATTTTGGACGTGGCACTGCTGTAGCTTCGCTTTTTGCCCAGCAGGGTTTGACCCTAAGCTGGAGGAACGTGGAGCTGTTTAAGGCAGAGCTGGCAGGGAGTGTTGAGTGTGCAACGAGCCTGAACTTGGGGGTGTACGTGGATTTTATGGGATGTGAACCCCACAGTCTGAGGCTCCCCGTGTCTCTGTCACTCCTGTCACGCTGCCACAGCAATGGACATGCTCCGAGTGATTTTTGTGTTTGCTCCGTTTGTTCCTGGCTCAGAGGGATTATGTTTGGGGCTGACAAAAAATAATCCCCATCAGGGTTACGGGGTGGGGGAGCATCTTCCCATTCTCAGGCGCTGTGACAAGTGCAGGTCGAGGTGGTGGGTGCTGAGTGTCACCTCTCCAGCTGTCACCTCTCTGCTGGGACCACAGGAGAATTCCAGTGCAGGACAAGAGCCTCTGTTGTAACTCTAAATATGGGTAGAAAAAGGAGAAATAGCAAATCCTTGTAAATAATCTCACTGTGACATTTTTACCCCTCCAACCCCTGGTATCCAAACCTGGGCTCTTGGAATCCTCACCTGAGAGTCCCACTGGTCCTTTGGCTGCTGAATAACCAGCACCAAACTGCTTTTCCCACTGCACCAGCACAAAGATGCCTCTGGCTCTGTGACAGAAACATTTGAAAAGTCTGATTCTGGGGGGGTTTTTGTTGCTGTTTTCCTTCCACCCCTCCCACAATTTGTCCTGGGTACAGCACGTCCTGCCCGGAGCCTCACGTTGAAACTCGGGGCGGTGGCACAGAGTTGAACGTGTTCACATCTTTCACCCTCCGCTTTTTTGCTGCTCTGTTTTACCAGGCCAGCCAGCTTTTTGACAGCCATCCAGTTTTATTAGTGCAGAAACCAAAATCCCACCTCTTTTGGCTTGCAAACAACCTCCTGATTGATGCCTGGGAGCAGAATAAATTCGTGTGTGTCTGCTGGGCCCCGTGCGAGCCCGGCTCAGAAGAAAAGAAAAACAGAGATTTTGGAAATGTCTGGGACTTCTAAGGGCATTAAAAAAAAAAATTAAAAAATAAATAAATTGAAAAGCTTCTTGCTGCTTTACCTTTGGGCTACAGGGTGTCCTTGGTTCCAGCTTGGGGGAAATGGGATGCAGATAAGCAAATCAGGGGATCAGCAGGACCTGAGAGAAGAAAGCACTGGAAAATGAACCAGGTGCCTCCTGGTTTCTGTAAAATCCAGCTTTAATTGCTGTTTTCACCAAGTTGCAGGGCTGAATCAGGCCTGGGTTGGCTGGTAGTGGTCAGTGTGGGAGCACAGCAGCGCCCAGTCCCATCCCAGTGCCGGCCAGTGCGGCTGCTGGGAGAGGAACCAGCCTTTGGGGCCCTGAAACAGAACTAAAAGAAGGCTTTGTCTGCTGGGTTTTGTCCTTTCCCTTTCTTAAATCGTGAATGTTCTTTGCTCTCCCTTTGCCAAACATTAAATTCCCTTAAATTTCGAGGCTGGAGACTTTTCAAACTTTCCTGTTGCACTTGAGGCATTTTCCAGAGGACCATTATTTTCACACAAAATTGCTCCTTCTGAAACTCAGCCCCATTTATAATCTCTTCATTTGAGCCCTGCAAATTGCCAGTCACTTTTAAATAGCGATATTAGTCTCAGGCTCTCTCCTTTTATTTATTGCTTTGATGAAAGAGATGGTGTCAGGAGTGGAAAATGAGTGGAGGCAGAGGAGGGAAACGGGAGAAATTAAGGGAAGGAGTTGGAAAAGGGAACAAAGAAATCGATTAAACGCTTTTTTCTTCTTTTTTTTGTTCCCATATCTTGAGGATGATTACGTTTTGCTGGAAAACATCCCCTTCGTTCAGAGTGTTAATATTTAATTAGTTGCTGATCATTAAGTGCTTATTGTGGTTGCTAATTCGGCCAGGAAACGCTGTAAATGCTGCTGGGAACAGAAGTAGGTTAACAGGGCAGGTATTTCTGTGCCTCATCTTCCTTGCCCCCAAACTTCCAAGGAAACTTCTTGCTGTGTCTTCTCAGAGGGATGCAAAGGCCACGGGAACGTCATCCCAGAACCCCAAATGAGAGTCTGGGAAGCAGCAGATCCGCAGGGAAGGGCTCAGCCTTTCTGCCCTAACGTAGCATTTGTGAGTGTGAAGTGCTGAAAACTCATTTTCATCATTTGGGCATGTGATATAAAGCCTCAGGATCTGAAATATTACAGTCACCATGGCTACCAGTGACTTATCTGAGGGAGTTTGACTTTTGTTTTGATTTTAAGTGTCTTAATTGTAGTTTAAAAATCAGAATCTAAATGTGTTTTTTTACTTAGGCATGAAACTAAAGGCATTAAATGATTTGCATTATTAAAATATCTATAATGCTGCCTGTCAAAGGTTCCTAAAGAAGGTCCTTAATATTCATCCTTTATGTTCTAAATAAAGTTACTCTCCAGCTTTATGGGAGTTCTGCTTCTCTCACCACAAAAAATGTCTTGCAGGTGCCTCGCTGGCTCTTTTGCAACCCCAAGCCTTTTGTTGAGCCTTGGAAAAGCTGTGCCACTCCATACCTGGTGCTTTCCCACACTATTCTGCTGCTTTTCCTCCTTCCCCTGCTGTCCCCCAGCCGTTCCCCGCGGGGTCCCACCTCTGGAGCTGGTGTTTATGGAAGAGTTTGGCTGCTGGAAGTTTGCCCTGCTCCAGGAATCCTGCCAAACCCCCTCGAGTTTCTGCTGGATGAAAAATTACCGAGCAGCACCTGCCCAAAAAGTGGGGAAACGTGGGGATGCTGAGCTGGGATGGAGAGCACCAAACTGCCCCTCCTTCCATGGTGTAACAGAAGAGGAGGAACGCGACAGGCAAAGATTTTTTCTCCCTTAATTCAATCACTAAAATGTTACAATCTGTCCTGCTCTAATTCTCTCCACTTGTACTTGTGCAGTGGTTGCAAACATGCTGAAATATGAACTCATGCTTGGTAAGCCTTTAATTCCAGCTTTGATGTTTTTAATCATCAGTACAGATTTGGTAAAAATGATTCATTAGCTTGAAACGCATCTTGGGTTCCACGTGACGCCGCGGGGAACGGAGGAGGCAGTGCCAGGGGCCGCTTGTTCTTGGGATGTTCTTTGTGCCTGAGCTGATTCTCGAAGCGTGGCCCTCACCATCTCAGCTCTAGAGGCCTCTTGGGTGTCCACACGCCTCCTCTCTGCATCTGCTTTCGGTCACAGCCCGAGCGTTCCCTGCTCGGAAATGTGTGAGCAGAGCCCGTGCTCGGTGAGCTCGGGGTGAGGGCTCCTCTCTGGGTGCAGCAGCAGGAGGATTCCTGGCCTTGTTTGCCTTCCCTGCCCGCTGTCTGCCCGGAACCACTCCCTTAACCCTTGCTGGGACATCTCCACGCCCTCCCTGAGCACCAGGCTTCGGGCTGGGGTTGGTTTCCCCCGCGCTGAGCTCTATCCCGCAGTGACCAGAGAGGATTGAAAGCAATCTGGCTTCAGAGCAGCGGCTCGGAGACAAATCCTCAATCCCATTACTCGTTCCCTGGCAGTCCCTGGTTGGATCTGGGGTACCAGGGATGTTATCAGAGCCTCTGAGGCTGCTGCCCAAAGGGCATCGCCCTCCTGGCTCAGCGTGGCTGTCGGATTCCAGCTGCCCCCGCCGTGCGTGCCGTGGATATAAAGATCCCTTTCACAGCTGTTTCCAGATGGAAAGTGGCATTCCTGTTCCTGTAAAGCCACCTTTGTGCCAGTACATCCACGTGAGAGGCCCTGGTGCTGGGAGGATGCCGGGATCCCCGCCGTGGGATGTTGCTGTGGGTGTGATTTTGGTGCCCTGCATTTTTCCGATGGATAAATTCGGCTGCAGCCACGCGCCTGACCCTGCCCCGAGCTGAGGTGTTGGAGGACTGTCTGACCACAGAAACCCCACAGAACTCCAGCTTTTGGAGGACAAAGACGAGCATCCCGAGGAAAATTCCAGAAGCTCCCCAGCCCTGCCTCCCTCGGAAAGGGAAGGGGCGGAATAAACACTTTCTCCCTGTTGTGCTGAAAGGCTTTTGTCTCCCGGGCACGTTCTGAGCTGCGAGGAGGAGCAGCAACTCTTCCCAAGTTTTGTCTTCCAGGCTGTTCCTGCTGTAACAAATTGTTAAGCAACAAGTACACGGCATTTAGAGATCTGGGATGAGATAGGGACAGCCTCACAAAGGCGCTCTCAGATGTTCAAGGCTTCCTTTTGTGCTCGGGGGTTTTATATATTTATTTTTTACTCTCCAGCATCCAACTGCTGCTCCTCTTCTCCCTCTGTTCCCGGCGCTGGAGTGGGAGCCAAGGCCATGGATTCAGGCGTGCTCCCGTGTCCAGCCAAGCCTGCTCTTATCACAAATCCCTTTCTTCTCCCCGCAGAGCAAACACTGCTTGCTGCTGTTCTCTCACCTCTCCTCCTCCCGCTTTGTTTTTCGTAAATCCCTTACTTGATTTCTCATGCTTTGTGTGGATTTTGCTTTGTTTCCAGCTTCTTTTTTTCTCCTTAAAATCCTTTTTTTTTTTTTTTTTCTGGACATTAGCGATGCTTTTCTTTTGTTTTGCCTTTTTTTGCCCCCCTCCTCAGGGTATTGTGTAATCATTGGATCCTTTTATTCTACCCCTGTAAATAGACAAAGGAACCAGAACAGGGAGTTTTTCCTGGAGGAGCTGTTTCATTACCTGTTGAAATGAATCCCACATCCAAACACCTTTATTCCACACACATGGACCCACCTGCCCCGAGCTAATCCTGTAAAAGTGAATTGAGGAAGAAGAAAAAAGAGGAATATTCGTGCAGGTGACGCTCCTTGTCTGAACCTGCGCTGCGAGGGCTGTGGGTCCGGGCACAGCATTCCAGGAGGGATGAACCCCAAGGAAGGGAATGATGTTTGAAATCAGTATTAAAAAAAGCCCTGAGGAGAATTCCCATGAGGAGACTCCTGCAGGAGATGGAGTGTGATGAAATCACAATAAATCGGGAATTGTGGCTCCCTGTGGATTTTACCTGTCCGGCCTGGAGCAGAGCGGCTTTGCTGGGTGACCGATGCTGTGTCCAGAGGGAGCATCACTTCCGTGCTGCTGCTGGACGTTTCCTTCTTCCTCCCCCAGCAAATCCAAGTTCCAGAGAGGAGAGGGAAAGGGGTTTGACGTGGTGAGAATCCGCGCCTCGCTCCCCCAGTCCCTTCCCTCTTTTTCCTCGGGAAGAGCCGGAGCGGACAGACATTTCTTGGCTTGCAGAGTGTGGATAAAGGTCCTGTCAGCAACTGCCTTTTTGCTAATCCTTCTTATTCCAGCAAGGAATGCTCCACGCTCCGCTCCGAGGCTCTTTAGAGTGCTTTGATTTTAGGGTGGGGATTTCAGACCACCCTCACCCAGCTGAGCACCACCAGCCATCCCAGTAGGAGCTCCGATGGATTTTTTGAGGCATTCCCAAGCCTGAGGAGCTTGAACCAGCCTGCCAAGGTTTGCTCTGTGCATCCCAGCGAGCTCCAGAGCCTCCCTCCCAGTGCTCTGATGGACATCCCAGATTTCCCCTCGCTCCCTCTCCCTAAAGCTTGCAGGAAATTGCAACCCGATAGGAGCGAGCCCTGTCCATTGTTCCTCATTGTTTGAGGATTGTTTACATCCCCTTTTTTGTTATCCCATCTCCCTGACTCTTCCCTGACCTCTCGGGCTCGTTTGGTCCATCGTGTGTGGCTGTTGTTGTTCCAGAGAGTTCTGAGGGAGGAGGGTTGGAGCAAACCCTGGGATTACTCAGCCCCAGCCGACTCCTCTTTGGCTTCATTGCTTTATTCCACCTAAATAATAATAACAATAAAGATGATAATTCCCTCTAAGTGCAGTCCTAAGCGCACTCTCCCACTGTGGATTTGGGAGCAACTCCCGCAGCTTCCCAGACTTGGGATAATCTTGGGATTTTTTAGTGCCACGTTTCCATGAAACATTCCTCAAGAACGCAGACACCCAGCAGCAGGATGCTCCCGGAAACATCAGCCCCATCCTGAGCATTGATCCCTGTGTTTTCTCCCCAGGAGCACACAGGATCTTGATCCTGAAAAGTCGGTCAGAGCTGGATTAAATTTGCAAACCAATTTGGGACTTCCCACGAGCGAGAGGGCTCAGGGAACCTTGCAGTTGGTTCTGGAGTTCTTTCCAGAGCATCCCACAGCCCCTTCCCCTGGAGCAGGGCTCCTGCTGCCTGCGAACGCAGCGTTCCCACTGA
This sequence comes from Dicrurus megarhynchus, assembly GCA_013399195.1. NCBI lineage: Eukaryota > Metazoa > Chordata > Aves > Passeriformes > Dicruridae > Dicrurus > Dicrurus megarhynchus. The sequence goes on from VXAD01000623.1 coordinate 27,688, forward strand.
CAAGTGCATCTGAGGCCAGGCAGATCCCGGGATGATGCTGGGGAACACGTGTGAGAGGCACTGGGAAAAGCAAGGAAATGTTTACGCTGGGAGGGGACTGTTGACAGTGCAGTTCAAACAGCTGACGTTATTCAGGGCAGCCAGTGCCGTGCAATATTTTGCTTTTTGCTCCTCTCCTGGGGGTCAGGCAGAAGGGAAGGATCAAATGGGGCTGGCAGGGCTGTCCTTGGCCGGAGCAGGGAATCCAGCAGCTGCAGGCAGGGAAGGTGGTGAGGAGAAGCAGCAACTGTGGCTGGGTGTCGTGGTTGAAGTCGAGGTCAGGGTGGACTCTGGGGCAGCTCAGCGTGGGGACACCAACATTCCCTGGGGATTGTGGCCCCAGGAGGTGTTTGGGTGGTGTCTCTGGAGCCCCGTGTGTGCTGCCCGAGGATAACTGAGAAATGTGGAAGTGTTTTGTGCTGGGAGAAGGGAACACGAGGTGCTGAGGTGCTGGGTGGCTGTTGAGCTGGGAATTTAATTTGCCTTCCAACTGGTCCCAGTTCCCGTGTGTCCCCATCTCGCTGGGTGGGTATCTGACATTCTGTGCTCGTTTCAAACCAGCCTGTCTCTCTTGTTCTGTTTTTAGCATGGCTGACAAGAACAGCACCCTGAAATGCACGTTCTCTGCTCCTGGCCACAGCACCACGCTGCTGCAGGGACTGGCCTCGCTCCGAGCTCAGGCTCAGCTGCTTGATGTCATCCTCACTATAAATAATGAAGTGTTTCAGGTTCATAAAGTTGTCTTGGCTGCCTGCAGTGACTATTTCAGGTGAGAATCCCACAGGGAAGCAGGCATTTTTACCTTTCCCGTGGGCTTGCTGTCTCCCCGTCCTCCCCCACCCCAACCTCCCCACCGCACCCCGAAAGTCCCACCCCACAGGAACCTTTGGAGGTTTGGTTTGCTCCACGGATGTCCTGCAGGCAGGCTGAGGTTCGGGATCAGTCCCTCTGCACTCAGGTTTGTTCAGCTACAGCTGCTGGGCCAAGACAGGAGCCCAAGCCCATGTTTTGAACCCACCTGGGCAGGTGTTGGTGCTGCTTTTGCCCTGGAGCCACTTGAGCTGATTTGGAGGTGGCAGTGAGGGCTCCAGAATGAGGCATCCCATCCTCCTGCTCTCTTTGACCACCACTGATCTGTCTGTAGTGCTCCCTGCCCGTGGGCTGAGAGCACCGAGGTCCTGAGAGCGCTCCCCAGATCGCAGAGGATCCGGGAGAGCCGTCCCAGCTGCTGTGGGTTGAAAACCAAAGCACCACGAGGAGTTTCTGCAGCCCAATTAATGCAGAGGGAGCCAATTGCAGGGCAGGGAATTCAGTCCTGAGTGAAAACAGTTTTATCCATCCTGCCTCTGTCACAGGATCACAGAACTGTGGTTGAGGTTGGAAAAGGTCTCCGAGGTCATCAAGTTCAACCTTGTCACCCAGCCCAGAGCACTGAGTGTCACATCCAGGCCTTCCTTGGACACCTCCAGGGATGATGACTCCAAACCTCCCTGGGCAGCCCCTTCCAAAGTCTAATCAGCCTTTCCATGGAGAAATTCCTCCTGATGTCCAACCTGAGCCTCCCCTGGCCCAGCCTGAGGCCGTTCCCTCTCCTCCTGTCCCTGTTCCCTGGGAGCAGAGCCCGACCCCCCCGGCTGCCCCCTCCTGTCAGGGAGTTGTGCAGAGCCACAAGGTCCCCCCTGAGCCTCCTTTTCTCCTCCTGAGCCCCTTTCCCAGCTCCCTCAGCCGCTCCTCAGGACTGACTGACTCTGTCCAGCTCCTTTGGAACGGCTCTGACTGGGAATGGCTTTGAGTCTGGGATCTTCACCAGCGGCAGCGTGAAGTGAGGGACGTGCTGGGGACTCTGGGTGAAGGGAAGGCTCAAACTCATGGAGAGCTCGAGCTGGGAGTTGTTCCAGACTCTGGGAGGGGTGGAAAAGGGGCTGTTGATGGGATTTGCAGTCCCTTGATGTGTAGGTCCCTCCCAGCAGGTAAACAAGACCAAAGGGCTTCACCTGGCATCTCTCTGGCATCCCTGTGCCCGTTCTTCAGCTGCTCCGTGTTCGCACACATTTTCCAGGCTCTTCCCTCCCCTCTCCCTGTGCTAACACAAACCTTCCAGGCTTATCACTCTCCCGAGCAGGCACACAGTTAATCCTGGAGCTGCTCTCCCCCCAGATGCTGTTTTATTCCTCGCTGCTGGGTGCAGGGCCACTGCCAGGGTGGTTTCACTGTCGAAATCTAATTGCTGAGTAGGTTCCTTGTTAGAACTTCAGTGGTGCTGAAGAACGTCGTCCTGGGGAACAATGGCAGAGTAATTCAGCTTTTCGAAAACACTCTGGGGTTTTTTTCTGCAGGAAGGGGGAGGGAAAAGAGTGAAATTGAGGCATTTATATAATCAGCATTTTAGAACCGTAACACTTTTCGAAGGGAGTTGCATTTTAGTGGATGGTTTGTCTTCAGCATGGCAACAATAAACGCTCCCCTCTCCCCGCTCAGCTGGTGCAGGAGCACACACGTGGCCGGGTGTCCTCTGGGGCGAGGGATCAGGGCTGGGACGTGGGATATGCAGGGATTTGAGCAGAATGCTCTCATCTGCTGCACGGACAAATAATTGGGAACAGCGTTCCTGGTCACTCGGTTACAGCAGGCTGATTTCACATGCAGATATTTCCTTATTTAGGTCATTTAGGATTTCTTGGGTTTATGCTGGACGGCAGCAGGTTTTCTAGCCCGGTTTGGACAGGAAACTTGGAACTCCTGTCTTTTGACAGCGTTCCCAAGATATTCCTTTATTCCTGTGGCGGTGCAGGGTCTGTTCAGCATTTTTTCGGGCTGACTCGCACCTTGGAGTCGGCGCAGGCAGCTCTGGTGACACCACGGATTTACCTTTCCCATGGAAAAGAGCAGGTTACCCACGGCGGAAAAAACCAGCCCAAAATGTGCAGTTTTAAGATCTTTTGTGTGACAGTTCACGGCCTCGCTGGGACGTGCGTGCAGTGGCAGGGAGTGGTGACACTCCACGTCACCCCGTGTCACTCCGTGTCACCTGCTCTGACTTTGCCTGGCTCTGCCGCTGCTCCCTGAACACCACGGGGTGCAAACCTTTGCCCTGAGCCACCCCTGGGTAACAAAACCCTCTGGAACGGGCTGTAAATGGCCCAAACCCCGCGAGTGCAGCCCCGTCCCCGTCCCCATCCCGCCCCCGGCGGCGCTGGGAGCTGCGGCCCCGCAGCCCTCGGCGTGGAATGTGCTTCCTGTGGAATTTAGGAGCCTCCCAAGGAGGCGATCCAGGGCCTAAGCTCTGCGTGGCCTGGGCAAGTGATGTGCTCGCAGCTGTGCTGTAACCGAGCCTTTTCCCCCCGATTTTTGTTTAATTGCCTGTCAGCCCCCTGCCGTCGGCGTCGCTGGAGGGGCTGCGGCTCCCATTTTTTAAGGCGTTGGGAAGGAGCCTTGGAGGGGAGGTTCTGCTGGAAGACCAAAGCCGTTCACGAGATGTGTTGCACCTGCAATTTTTAAGGCATTTCGTAGTTCCCTACGAGGTGACAGGATCACAGGGCCTAAAGGCTGTGCTGCCAGGAGTCACCGAGCTCCTACCAGAGCCGTACTCCTTCCTTGTGCTCCCAAATCCTAAACCTAAAACCCTTCGGGGTACAGCTCCCAATCTCTGCTGGAGCAGATCCCGTGGGATCCTTGTTTGTTGAGTATCGCGGATTCATTGGTGTCCAGAATTCTCCACTCCCTGCTCTGGCAGCTCTGCCTCTTCCTGGAGCTGGGTCCTGTGGTCTGCTCTTATTCCTGCTGCCAGTGGCATTGAAAAACTTCTCCAGTTGCTGAATATTCCTCCTCAGTGCACTGTTTATGCAAGCCTTATGTAAGTCGTTGCACACTCATTTCTCCTGGCTCGTAGAAATTTAGCCTTGATTTATTCCCCCCCTTCCCCATCCTAAGAGAATCAGAGTGTTCAATAAAATCCAATTCCGAGGTGCTGCATCTTTTGCTTAAACGGGGGATTTTTTTTGTTTGTGTTGCTGACCCGCAGGGCGATGTTCACGGGCGGGATGAGAGAAGCCAGCCAGGATGTGATCGAGCTCAAAGGTGTGTCTGCCAAGGGCCTGAAGCACATCATCGACTTCGCCTACAGCGCCGAGGTGACTCTGGACCTCGACTGCATCCAGGACGTGCTGGGAGCCGCCGTCTTCCTGCAGATGGTGCCGGTGGTGGAGCTGTGCGAGGAGTTCCTCAAGTCCGCCATGAGCGTGGAGACGTGCCTCAACATCGGGCAGATGGCCACCACCTTCAGCCTCGCCTCCCTCAAGGAATCCGTGGACGCCTTCACCTTCAGGCACTTCCTGCAGATCTCCGAGGAGGAGGATTTCCTCCACCTGCCCCTGGAGCGCCTGGTGTTCTTCCTGCAGAGCAACAAGCTCAAGAGCTGCAGCGAGATCGAGCTGTTCCGCGCCGCCGTGCGCTGGCTGCAGTTCGACCCCGCGCGCCGCGCCAGCGCCAGCCAGGTGCTCTGCCACATCCGCTTCCCGCTCATGAAGTCCTCGGAGCTGGTGGACAGCGTCCAGACCCTGGACATCATGGTGGAGGACGTGCTGTGCCGCCAGTACCTGCTGGAGGCCTTCAACTACCAGATCCTGCCCTTCCGGCAGCACGAGATGCAGTCGCCGCGCACGGCCATCCGCTCGGACGCGCTGTCCCTCGTCACCTTCGGCGGCACCCCCTACACCGACAACGACCGCACCGTCAGCGCCAAGGTCTTCTGCCTGCCCGACGCCGGCGGCCGCCAGTTCCGCGAGCTCACCGAGATGGAGGTGGGCAGCAGCCACTCGTGCGTGGCCGTGCTGGACAACTTCGTCTACCTGGTGGGAGGGCAGCAGCTGCAGTACCGCAGCGGGGAGGGCGCCGTGGACGTCTCCTACCGCTACGACCCCCACCTCAACCAGTGGCTGCGCATCCAGGCCATGCAGGAGAGCAGGATCCAGTTCCAGCTCAACGTCCTGCGCGGGATGGTTTACGCCACGGGCGGCCGCAACCGCTCGGGCAGCCTGGCCTCGGTGGAGAAGTACTGCCCCAAGGACAACGAGTGGACCTACGTGTGCTCCCTGAAGCGCAGGACGTGGGGCCACGCCGGGGCCACGGTGGGGGACAAGCTCTACATCTCGGGGGGGTACGGGATCTCCGTGGAGGACAAGAAGGCCCTGCACTGTTACGACCCCGCCGCGGATCAGTGGGAGTTTAAGACCCCCATGAACGAGCCCAGGGTGCTGCACGCCATGGTCAGCGCCAACGGCAGGATTTACGCCCTGGGAGGCCGCATGGACCACGTGGATCGGTGCTTCGACGTCCTGGCCGTGGAATATTACATCCCCGAGACGGACCAGTGGACCACGGTGAGCCCGATGCGCGCGGGGCAGTCGGAGGCCGGCTGCTGCTTGCTGGAGAAAAAGATTTACATCGTAGGGGGCTACAACTGGCACCTGAACAACGTGACCAGCATCGTGCAGGTCTACAACACGGAGACTGACGAGTGGGAGAGGGACTTGCACTTCCCAGAGTCTTTCGCTGGCATTGCCTGCGCCCCCGTCGTCCTCCCGCAGGTGACGAGCCAGAGGTGACTCTGGGCTGCTCTGGGCTCGTGGGAGAGGGAAGGACAGCAAACAGCTCCGGTTCTCTGCTCCAGAAAGTCCCTCCTCCTGCTGGGGAGTCCTGGCAAGCGAGTTCCATCAGCAGCACTTGTCAGCCAGGCAGACTGAACAGATGTTACAGCTGGGAAAAGCTTTTCTCTCCTCTCTCTCTCTCTCTACTTTTTTGTGGGGGGGTGCATTTTGCCAACTTTTCGTATTTTTAACGGCGTTACACGCTGCAAACTTTGGCAGCTCAGGAGTCACTCAGCACTGGGGTCTTGTTTCCAAGAGATCAGGTGGGGGGTTTTTTTATCAATAGCTCCAAAAATAAAAATCATTGTGCGTCGCTTTGTTGTTTTTTTAGCGAACAAACAAACAAACAAACAAAAACCAAAACCTGTGTAACATGCTGACCTCCAGAAGCAATAAAGGGACAGTGGGAGCTACAAGAGCTCAGGTGCTTGGATTGTGAAGCCAGATCCCTGTTTTTCAAAAGGTGACTTTTCCTTTTTATTTTTTCCTTCCTGGAAAAGGGAATATTTATCCCTGCACACCTCTGGTCCTCGTTGCTTGGATCACGCTGCAATTCCTCGCCCCCCTCCGGCTCCTCTAGTGCAGAAGTTCTCCCTTAATTGGGGCGTGCAGAGGTTGCAGCACTAAAGCCATGGTGAAAGCTTGATTATATATAAACAGGCATGATCATTTGGGTTTAGAAGTGCCAACAATTTTGGCTGCCCTGGCAATAAGAGCTCTGCAGTCGTCCATCAGTGAAGCCAAGAGCTCCTGCAGTTTCTGGGTCAGGATTTTGACCTTTCCCAACACCTTCATCCCAACTCTTCCTCCACTAAAGGAGGTGGGTGCTACTCCTTCGGCAGCTGGAAGGATTTCTTCCTTGCCATGGGAATCAGCTGCTTGGCATCCCAAAACGATGGGAGTCCCAGGGCAATGTGGTTTCGTCGTCGTGGTGGTATTTTAAATTAAGGGGTTGCTTTAAGATGGCTCTGTGATTTTTGTAAAATCTTCACTGAACACTTCCTGAACTTTTCCTCCCCTCCAAGCCATTTTCCTTATTTAATTTGATGAATGAATTGCAAAAATCTCTGCTTTTATCAGGAATTCTGTTTCCAAGGGCTTTGTTTTGTATCTGTGTCGGCTTGATTTGGATGCACACGGTCTCCTTTTGTAGAGAAGCTGTTGCATTCTGCTGTGAAATAAATCCTGGGCTGCAACCTTTAGTGACAACTCGTAATGTCTGGTGTGCTGATGAATCCTTGAGAGGTCTGTGCAAAGCATGAACCCCACACCTCAGAGATTTTTCTGGAATTCATGGAATCAGAGCACCTTTGGGTACGATGCAGGGCAGGCGTTCTGAATTTCAGATGAAAGTGATGCAGAATTTCGTCTGTTCCTCTCCATTTGCTGGTTTGCCAGTAATAAACTGATGGAAAGGACGTGTTGCTGTTTGGAATGCTGCAGTTGGAGGGCTCTCAGGCACTTAATTGACTCCTTTTCTCTGCTCCTTTGGCCTGGCCTGGTCTCCAGAAACGCCCAGGACTGGCTTGGCAGGGACAGGAGATGCTGAGAGCATGAACTGGAACTCAGTTCAAGCTTCACAGTTACAAAAAGAATGGATTTTCCTTGTTAAATGCTTCCAGGTGTTTATAAAAATGCTATTTCTCAGGTTGGCAACAAATGGAGGAGTTCCTCCCTTCCCTATTTGCAGGATCTGCTTAATCCTCTTCCGAGGGTGTCGTCCCTTCATCCAAAGTGACAGAGAGGGGGTTCAGGTGGGATATTTGGGATAAATCCTTCCCTGTGAGGTTCTCCAAAGCAGCTGTGGCTGCCCCTGGATCCCTGGCAGTGCCCAAGGCCAGGTTGGAGCAGCCTGGGACAGTGGGAGGTGTCCCCATGGCAGGGGTGGCACGGGATGGGCTTTAGGGTCCCTCCCAACCCAGGACAGTCTGGGATTCCGTGATTCTACAGCACTTAAATGTTCTTCCCTGCTTTATTCCAATTTCCCCCGATTCCTGTGGCAGCAGGGGATGGTTTGGGGGTTCTCTCATCCCTGAGCGTTCCTGGATGCGCAGCCGCGGTTCCCATCCCGCACACGCCCGGAGATCCGTGCGAAGACCATCCCTGGAATCTCTTCCTGAGAAAACCAAGCTTTATTTTTTCCCTTCAGGCTTCCCAGGTAGGTGTGTGTGTGTTGGGGGCAAAGAGGGGAAAAGAGGAAAAACCCTTGGAAAACACAGAAAAACGTGGTGGGTCTCATCTTTAAGTCAAAAAGAAATGTGACCTGGGTGTTGATTCCTGTTGGAAGTGTGGCTTTGCAGACAGGAGGACGCACAAAGCCCTCCTGGAATTGTGTTTATTAAACACCTGCCTGCCGTGAAGCAAAACCAGCCTGGGATTCCCGTTCCCATTCCCTGCCACTGCGCAGCAGCAGCTGGGAAAGGATCTGGAAGTCTCTGGATCAGAGCACCGCAGCTCTTTGTTGCTGGAATGTTCTTTTTATAGCAACGTAAATAATTATTTCTCATCAAGCGAGCTGGAAATATTCTGGCCGCTCTAAATTTAGCAGAGACTCAAATATTTGTGGACCATAAATATTTTGGATCATGAATTCGACCCCTGTGCGGGGATGGAGTTGTGGCTCTGGGCTGTGCTGGGCGCAGCCTCTCTGATAATTCTGACAATAAATGGGTTTGGTGCTTTTGGGGGATTCAGAAATTGATGGTTCAGGAGGGTTTTCCCGTAAATATGGATGGGATTGTGTGAAAACACTTCCCAGGATGCCCCATATGGAAAGGAGGTGGACTGGGCTCCTCTTTTCCTCAGGAATGAGCTAAGCCAGATAAATGTTTGATTGCACTCGGAGCAATAAAAATTCTGATCTGGTCTCGGAGCAGCAATAAAAATTCTGGGGGTGAATTGGGTAAATTTGGAAATGCCCCTGAGCAGATGGGGAGCGGGAGGAGCTGGAGCATCGTTAGCACAGAGCCCGTGTGTCCCTCCAGAGGCTCCTGTCAGGGCTGGGATAATAATTCCTGTCTCCTCTGATGTTTTATGGGCCTGAAATTGTGCTTAAAACTATAAAGGCAGCCCTGGGAGTCTTGGCAGGGTGGAGAGCGGCGAGAGATTGGGAATGTCTGCATCCTATTAATGGTGTCACTGACCCTTTTCCAGAGGGTCTGCCTGCTCCCAATCCCACTGTCACTTCTGCCTATCCCAGAACCTGGATAATTCACACCGACGTGGCTGCAGCCCTGGAAGTTTTTAGCAGCAGTGGAAAAATTTCGGTTTCTTTGATTCAGACAGAACGAAGACGCTCCCAGCAGCTCCCAGTTAGGCTGGTGCCGGTTCCCAGTGCTGCTGTGGAAGCCACATCAAACCCAGGCAGACATTCCCACTTCCATGGCTGTGATAAGGGCTGGAGCTGCTGAAACTCCGCAAACTTTCGGGACATTTATCACGGCAGGATTATTGGAGCCAGACTACTGTCAGGATAAATAAAACATGTTCCCCAGTGCAGCTCTAATTATGATTTTTAGCCAGTTGTGTAATGTGCAGAACTTTATTTACAATAAATCTTCCAGTTGCTCGCACAAATGAATGGGATTTCATCACTCGTGACTGCAGGACCAGGAGAAGTGGATGTGGCTGGAGAAATTCACAGTCTGGGGCTGTTGGCACGTCAGGAGAGGGAGGGAGCAGAGCTGGCTGGTCTGGCCTTCCAAGGAGGGCTCGGCTCTCCTGGATTCCACCTGGGAGCACATAAATATCCCACAGACATCTCCCCCCAGGAGCTCTGTGCAGAGCCAGCTCCGATTCCACTCTGCATCTTAATGGTGAGTGGGCACAGCAGCATCCCACAGCCTCCAGAACTTTTGTTTCTCGTTCCCAGCTCCTCGCTGTGCTCCAGGAACGGGCGTTTGGCGCTTCTCCGTTCCCCATCTCAGCTCGAGGGAGAAGTTTCAGCCTTTGTTTGTGGGGCAGGTACCATTCTGAGTGCTCCCACACTGGGGGTTCCAGAAAACGAACACAAAATGGGCTTTTCTGCAGGGAAACAGCGGCTGGCTGAGCTGTGCCACGCAAATCAGCCTCAGATCATCGGGAAACCACAGCTGGATGAGCTGTGCCACCCCAATCAGCCTCAGATCATCAGGAAAAGGGTGATGAGAAGAGGGGGGTGACACTTCCCATCCCTGGGAGTGTCCAAGGCCGGGTTGGAGGGGGCTTGGAGCGACCTGGGTTAGTGGAAGGTGCCCCCCTGGATGATCTTTGTCCAACCCAAACCGCTCTGGAATCCTCTGAAAGCAGAAAAGCTGCCGGGGCAAAAGTTTTCAGAAGGTTTTATAAGCTGGAGAGAGAAATCAAAGGTTCTTGGCTGGGTCCCTGCGGCTTTGCAGTCGCTGTTTCACACCCGGGCCCCTGCAATTAGCCAGAACTGGTTTATGGGGCTTCTTAAGAAATGAAAATCTCTTTTTTTTGGGGGGTTGTTTGTGCAGGCCACCAGCCCAGCCTGCTGCTGGCTGCCCCTCAGCCCAGCTGGAGCGAGGCCTTTGAAGCCCCTGGGGTTGCACCACGTCAGGAGCACCTAAAGCAGAATGGATCCTTTAATATATTTAATATTTTCCATGTCGATCATCTGGGTCCCGGGCACTTTGAAAACTGCCCTAAAAAGTCTTTTCCATGTGGTTAAGTGAAGTTTGTAATCAGGCTGCCCATCTGGGCCTGCCACAGAGCTGGCAATTATTTAACTTTAAACACAAAAGTTCTTTTTTTCCCCTCCCTGCTGTGGCCTGGGGTCGTGTCTGAAGGTGTGATCCTCCTCAGGGATGCAGAATGACTCAGGACAGGGCTTTACAGCTGGATTTAGCAGGAATGTTTGAATTTCACGGAGGTTTGGAAGGGAGAATTTTTGCCCCGGGGTGCAGGTAACGTGTCTGGGCTGTTGGTTTTGCAGGATTCGGGGTTTGCACGTGAGGGGAGGCTGCCAACAGCCTGGGATCCCTGTTCCTTAGGGAGAAAATCAGGAGTTTTCCCCATGGAAAAGGGGCAGGATTAACCCCTGGATGGGCAGAGGTGCCCTCCGTGTGTCAGCCCTGAGTGCTGCAGCTCCTGGGATACTCACAGGAGGTTTAGATGGGATTTTGGGAAGAAATCCCTCTCTGTGAGGGTGGGGAGGCCCTGGAATGGAATTCCCAGAGAAGCCGTGGCTGCTCCTGGATCCCTGGAAGTGCCCAAGGTTGGACAGGGCTTGGAGCAGCCTGGGATGGTGGAAGGGGTCCCTGGGCAAAGGGAGCAGCTCCTGGGAGCCACAGGGACACTTTCCATGGTCCCAGGCTGCTCCCAGCCCCGTCCAGCCCGGCCTTGGGCACTGCCAGGGATCCAGGGGCAGCCACAGCTGCTCTGGGAATTCCATCCCAGGGCCTCCCCACCCTCCCAGGCAGGAATTCCTTCCCAAAATCCCATCCATCCCTGCCCTCTGGCAGTGGGAAGCCATTCCCTGTGTCCTGTCCCTCCAGGATTTCCCTTGGAAATTGTCTCTGTCCGTGTTTCTTGTGGCTCCTTCTCTTCCTGGAGTGTCAGGTGCATCCTCACTGATGCCTCACTCTGACTCTGGCAATTCCCACACGGAATCCTCTGCCCCCCATCCCTTTGGGAAGGCACCACCACTCCCCACATCACCTCAGCATCCCGGGAATGCTCCCTGCATTCCGTGTGGCACCGAGCCAGGCCCCGGTTCTGGGAAAAGGGACCCGGAACAGAACCCTGGGCCTGGCTGCCAAAGCCTCTCGGAGCAGCAGAGACCCGAGGTGTGGAAATGAGAATTAATTTCTCCCAGCAGTCGCTGCTTGCTTGGCTTTCTGTAATTTCAGAATTTACAGGGAATGGTAGAGGAGCGAAACTGGAAGGGTGACAAGGGAATATTGGTACAGGGAGCCGAGCCAACCTCCTGTGTGAGTGGATTTGTTGGAGGGGAGAGTGGTTCAGGTGCTTTTATTTGCCCTCTGGAAACAAGGACATCTTAAATTAAAGAAATTTTCACCAGTTCCAAGTGAAACAAGAGAATGTTTTCCTACCCCAAGCACGATTTGGAGCCCAGTTCAAAATAACTGGGGACTCTGAGGATATTCTTCTCCGAGGATAATGGGAATGTCAACAGGAACATTAAGTAGGAAGTGTGAAAGATCAAAATCTTCGTGTCTGCAGGCAAAAAAAAAAAAAAAAAATGATGTCAGCTCATTTGTGGATCACAGCACAACCCCGTGTGCTGCCCCGGCGCTGAGCGAGTCCCTCAGCCTCACACCTTCCTGGGAAAGCTCTGAGGGAGGGCGTGGAAGGAGCTGGATTTTGTCTGCCAGAGCGATTGCGAGGGATAAAACCCAGCGAAAAAGCAAACAGCAGCTCCTCCCTGCAGCGCATCTGCTCCGCCAGCCCGCAGGTTGCTCAGGGAGGAGCTTTTTTGGCAGATGTGGCCCCCGGTGGTTCTTTGTTTGCTCCGGAGTCTCAGTTACCAAAAACTCTTCCCAAACACGTCTGGAGGAGCCGGAGCCGCCGCCTCGGGGGATCCCAGCGGGGTTTTCTGCTGAGATGGAGCCGCTCATGGAGCAGCCCCAGATGTGCTGGAGGTTTCCTGGAGAGATGGAGCAGCCCCAGATGTGCTGGAGGTTTCCTGGTGAGATGGAGCTGCTCATGGAGCGGCCCCAGATGTGCTGGAGGTTTCCTGGTGAGATGGAGCCGCTCATGGAGCAGCCCCAGATGTGCTGGAGGTTTTCTGGTGAGATGGAGCAGCCCCAGATGTGCTGGAGGTTTTCTGCTGAGATGGAGCCGCTCATGGAGCGGCCCCAGATGTGCTGGAGGTTTCCTGGTGAGATGGAGCCGCTCATGGAGCAGCCCCAGATGTGCTGGAGGTTTTCTGCTGAGATGGAGCCGCTCATGGAGCAGCCCCAGATGTGCTGGAGGCTTTCTGGTGAGGCAGGAGGCAGAAATAACCCTCGGGCCATGAGCTCATCGCTCTGCCCAAGGAATGGCACAATTCCCCGGGGGAAAGGAGGAAACCGGGCACCCACCTCTCCCTGCCCTCATCCACCCCAAAACCCGCAGCTCCGAGCGCCTGAGACATCCCAGCAGCCGCTCGAGCACAAACGTGGTGTTGGAGAGAAGTTTGTGCTGCCAAGCCGGGTAAAACTGGGGGGATTTTGGGAAGCGGGGTCCAGGTTCACACTGGAATTCGATCTGATAAAGCTGCACGGGGAAACAATGCGGATTAAGGGAGTTTTTTAAGGGAGGAAGCTGCAGCCCCCTCCCCTTGCCTCCCTGGCCATCTGCATTCCTTCCCTTCGAACCGGGAGGGGAGGCTTCACTGTCTCCCGTCTCAGGAGATCCAAAAGGGGAGAATTTATCAAGTTCCATCTCAGGCACTTCATCTCGTGGTGCTGTAGGAGAGGCAGAGTGGCAGCTGGGGCTGGAGATGTTTGATATCACCACCTACGGGATGAAATCCAGGACAACTCCACCAATTATTTATCATTGTCTCGCTTCTCGAGCAAAAACAATGTGGATCATCAGTATCTCCCTGTTAAATCTTTATGATTTATGTGCTTTTAGCATGGCAGGCCAATTTTGCAGGTCATGTGCTGTTCGTGTACACAGCCAGAGGGGATTTTAGGGAAAATGGTGTTTATTCCTGGTGGAAAAGGCAAGAAGGGGTTGGAGAAACGTCTGCCAGGACTGAGGGAGGAAGGGCTGATCCTGCCAGGGCCTGGATGAGCCTTGCTGAGATGGTATCTCAGCCCATGCTGTAAACTTTAAGTGCAAGCTGGCAGCCAGGATTTAGGGTAGGACGTGACTTTGTGGCTAATCCTGAGCCTGGAATGAGGATTCATCCGTCCATCAGTGGGATAATTGTGACAGGGGAGGGAAAAGCTGAGAAATGAGGGCTGAGGTGACTGGGCTGGGGCCTGCTCGGTGGGGTGACACTGGGGACCACACTGGGGGCAGTTTGGGGACTTTCTGAACACAGGGAGCAGTTTGGGAAGGGATTTATTCTGCACAGGCTGCAGGGCAGGAGTTTTCCACAGATCAAACCCGAGGAGTTTCAAACCCTCACACTACAAAGAAATCACAGCTCCTTGGCTACGAGTGACCTGCTTCTTCATCGATTAATGTTCTCCCTTCCCCTGGTTAATCGATGCTCTCTCTTCTCACGTGAATTTAGTCCTCAGGCTCAAACCTTTCTCTTCACCTGGGTGGGTTTCCCGAGTCTCCATCCCCCTCTGCCAGAGGCTGTGAATGGCACCAACCCCGCAGGGGACAAAGGGTGACAACAGCACGAGGTGACAACTCAACAGGAAGACCCCCGAGGAGGCCATAAAACCCCAGGAGATCCTGTTGTGCTTTGAAGCTCCCGTTTCCCAACCCCGTTCTCATTATCTGGGAGAATTGTTAATTACTCCTGGCCCTTGATGGAGCAGCATCCACGGCGCTGTGATCCCGCTCTGGTTCACATCCCAGCGCAAATCCAAGCTCTGCTGTGTCCATCCCTTAGGACAGACGGTCACCTGCGAGCCCAAAGCCCGTTTTTCCTGCTGCAGGTATTAAAAAGAAATAAATCGAGGCGTGCAGGAGTTTCTTTGCAGCTGCAGGTGATTTTTGCATGAAATCCCGATCAACAAAGTCGGGCACCTCCTGAGTTTCTGTTATTTCGGCAAAGTGGGAGCATCACTGAAGTCGATTTTCCAGCAGGAGACTGAGCAGCCACCACGGAGGGAACGGGACAGGGATGGAGACAGAGATGGGAACAGGGACAGGGACAAGGAGAGGGGCAGGGAAGGGAACCGGGACCGGGACCGGGACCGGGAACGGAACGGTGGCAGAGACAGGGATGGGGGACAGGAACGGGGATCGGGACAGGACCAGAGACCGGGGCAGAGGCAGGGTTGGGGACAGGGACGGGGATGGGGATGGAGATGGGGACAGTGACCGGCACCGGGACCGGGACCGGGACCGGGACCGGGACCGGGCCCCGCGCGCGCTCCCGCCCCGGGGGAA
>VXAD01000623.1:45390-85459 GCA_013399195.1 Dicrurus megarhynchus
CCCACACTCCAAAAGCCTGCCAGTGGGTGCTGTCTCCCAGCCCCACCTGCCCTGGGACAAACCCAGGGAATTAAACCCAGCTTAATGGTGATGTTTGGGAACATTGTGCAAAATTTCATCACTCTTTGCTTGTGTATTTTTAGATGTTATCCAGAGTTCTGTGTGGCTTTTGCGAGTTCCTGAAAACCATGTGAAGTAAAAACTCGGTGTTTATGTTTTAAACCTGGGTAATTTTAATACAAAATCCTGCTGTAGTTTGATTTTGTCAAGTGGAATATGTTGTAATGGCATAGCTTGAACTGAAGTAGAATGAAATAGAAATAAAATAAAAACCCCATAGTTTGTGATGGTGTGTGTGTAAGACCCACACAAAATTTGTGCTTAGAAATGAGACACTCTGTGGTTTTCTGGTTCCTGTTGGCTGTGGAAGAGATCAGAACGTCTCTGTACATCCCCAGCTCAGCGCTGGATGTAGATAATATGCAAAACAGTATTTAAAAGCTTAGTTAAATGAGGAATGCTAATCTGCTTTTAAAAATGAGAAATGCTAATGATGATGATGATGATGATACAGAGCTGCAGTGGTTCCTGATGTCTTCAGCAGGTTTTTATTAAATAATGTGGTACAAAAGAAATTCCTAATGACGTAAGAGTGGTTTTGAATATCTGAGGGATATTAAAGAAATGCATCAAAATCAGGACTGAGCCCTCCTAGCACAGAGATTGATGCTTCCAGCTGGCAGCTCAGGTTAAAAGTGAGTTTCTCTCCAAACACAAATGTGAATTTTTCAAGCTCTAGAAGGTATTTTTTCTTCATTAACTATCCCAGATACAAAGTTTGGAGTCGGAGTTTGCACATTTCCAGACCAAGAAATGAATGATTTAGGCTTCATCTGTGATCAGCCACTGGTGTCTCTGATGAATCCCAGGATCACCAAGGTTGGAAAAGCCCATCAAGCCCAACCTGTGGCCCATCCCCACCTTGTCCCAGAGCACCGAGTGCCACGTCCAGTTCTTCCCTGGACACCTCCAGGGCTGGGGACTCCAAACCTCCCTGGGCAGCCCCTCCAATACCTGACCACCCTTTCCATGGAGAAATTCCTGCTGGTGTCCAACCTGGAAAGCTTGAGGCTGTTTCCTTTTCTCCAGTGAACTTTGCTGACATCATGAAGCAGGACCCCCAACCAAAGCAGGGAGTTTGGAACCCCCAGAGATGCTCCAGGTGCCGTGACCTCTGGCTGTGGCATCATGGGCTGGGTGAGCAAGCAGTGCCCTTAATTCTTTAAAAGAATGTTTGTAGATCAGCAGAGTGAGAAGCAGAGGTGACCTGCCAGGGCACAAAGAATCTCTGTTCTTGTGCAACTCTTGGCTTTCCTCAGCCTGCCTGAGCTGTCCAAGGTAAACACGGAGCCGGCTCTGCTGTGCCATCCTGGGGAACTCACTGCAGTCACTGAGCAGGGGAAGGTTTCTTCTGGCAAAGCCACGCAGGTTTTGTTGGATTTTTTTTTTCTTTTTTTTTTTTTTTTTAAGGAGACAATGACTTTTTTTACTGATTGTCCCATCACTCCCACACAGCGCAGCTGCTCCTGGACAAAGTCCTTCTGTGTGCAGTGGCCAAGTGCCTCGGTGTTAATGATATAGCAAAGCTGGGAAGGATCTGGGAGCACGTGAGGCTGAATTGTACAACTGCTGCATTTTGGGTGTTCGGTTGTAATTCTCAGGGTGAACATGTGGGACTCAGCTCTGGCTGCTGCGTTTCAGTTTTATTTAGCATCAGCACTGGGTGGTAATTTGCATTTATAGAAGGTGCTCATTTAGGAAGAGGATTTGTTCTCAAGGTGAGGTACAGTCAGTTCTTCCAGCTCTTTGGGGTTGATTTGGGGTTTTCCCCTCAAAACAAGCTGCAGAGATGTTCCTGCATGGGAGAGCTGGGCCTGTGGTTACACTGAAAAGTGGTAGGTGTGGGTACTGATTCTCTTGGTTTTCTAGTCAGAAATTGAAATTTGTAGTGCTGTCTTTGAGTTCCAGCTGTGACTGTGGAAGTTACAGAGGTGCCAAAGCCCTCGGGGGACAGGAGGGGTTGGTGCTGTGTTAATCTGAGTTCTGTGCAGGACGGGGGTGAACGAGGATCTCTGCGTGAGTAAAACGTCACCCCACAAAACAGAGCCACAGGACTTGTGCCTCAAAATAGTTTTCAAGAATATTTGGTGTTGAAAAATGATTTTTGTAGCAGTGTGGCCTGAGGGCAAACTGTCTTCAGGATCTGTGAGATGGAATGGAAAAAAAATGTTCCTCCCAGCACGAAGGAAAAGGAGGGGGAAACCCCAGGCCTGGAAAGCCCAGAACGTGGTTGTGGTTATGTGAGGACGTGGGCTTGGGAACCATTTTTACCTGTTCTTGGGTTTCTCAATCAGATTCATTCTTATCTAATTTTTTTATCACATAAACTGCGTTTTTATTTCTAACTATCTCGGAAACAAGGTTGATTTAAATCCGCCGTCCATCAACCCCCTGCTCCTCTCGCTAACAGTTTGTTCTCCGTTTTATAATCAATTTATCAATGCCATTGATTTTGGTTAGGAAGCACTTCCTGCACTTTAGGAATATCAAAGCCCTGACTGTTTGCTGAGGCAGCAGCAGCACTGGGCACATTTCAGCGGGAGCTTTCACTCTTGTGTCCAGCACCGTGTTCAGTCCAGCAGGGATGGACCAGATTAAATCAAACCCATGGGTTTGGGGCTTTTGGGGGGATTTTAACCCACATTTCCTGCTCCGTCCAGGTGTGTGAATTTTGTGTAAGAAATTCCTCCCTTTGAGGGTGGGGAGGCCCTGGCAGGGGTTGCTCGAATAAGCTGTGGATTTCCCATCCCTGGTAATGTCCAAGGCCAGGGGCTTGGAGCACCCTGGGATAGTGGAAGGTGTCCCTGCCCATGGCATGGGGTGGAAGTTGATGATTTTAAGGTCCTTCCAACCCAAACCAATCTGGGATTCTGTGAAATTATCGAGTGTTACCGAGCACTTTCATTGTAGTGGTAATCAAACACTAATTTGGCAAAAAATAGGCATCCTCTCAAAAATGATCAATAGGGATTTAACCAAAATGTCTTAAAGGCTAAATATTTATCTGTGTTCTCCATTATCCATCTGTAATTGCAAAGGAACATTTTCTTGAGCAGTGGAAGGGCAGTTTGGTCAATGGCCCCGACAGCATCGATCACTCCCTAATGCTCTGTTCCACACTGGCATCGATATTTTTGTGCCTAATGCAGGATCTGAAACTCAAGTAGACTTCAGGGCACTTTTCAGCAAATGTAAGGCTGTATCTTACAAAAAAAAAAAAAGTAAAGAAAACAAGCTTTTCTGGTTTAAAACCATCCCTGGTTGTGATGGCTGCAATTCTACCCCGGTGTTTTTGTAGCTGTGCTGAGAGGTTGGAGTGAGGGAGTGAAAAGCAGCAAATTCCAAATCAGGTAGATTTTTTGGGAGCAGGGTTCATTTTGTGGCAGTGACCAGCTGTGACCTCGCTGCTGCTTCTCCTTTTTTTTTTTCTTTTGGTCTCAACTCCTCGCATTTTGTTAAACAAATGTGGTCCCCAAGGCTTTGGTGCCCCATCCCTGGAAGTGTCCAGGGCCAGGTTGGACAGGGTTGGAGCAGCCTGGGATGGTGGAAGTGTCCCTGCCCACGGGGTGGCACTTGGATGATCCTTAATGTCCCTTCCAACCCAAACCATTCTGGAGTTCTGTGAGCTCGAGGTGGCAGCTGGCTGTGAGTCTTTATTGTCAGCATCTCTGACACTGCCTGCAGCTCATGTTTAAAATGCTGCTTTGATTTGTTTGGAATGATTTGCATTTCGTGCTGTTGGAAGTGATACCCAGGAATGAGGATCCACGAGGATCTCCAGCAGTGCTTGTGGAGCCAAGGGAGCACTGCAAAAGCCCCTCTTTATCAGCTGGGGATGTTCTGGCCCGATCTCCTCGGGACTTTAAAAAATAGAAAGTTGTAAGCAAGTGTTGATAACAGTCTTGTTGTGCAAATTATTTCTTGGGAACTGAAAATTCTTCCCCGTGTACCAGAACAATCCTTTGCAATCAAACAACAGCACCACACACCCACAAAAAACAGCTCTTAAATAATGAAGTGGAGGAGGCTGAAGTGCTGCAGCTCAAGGCTGCAGCAATAATTCCACAGCCCTTCACAAGCCTTGGCTAAAAGTCTCTGCTTCACAGGCAGATTTTCTCCAAGTGTCTTTTACTTCCTCTGCCTGCTCTATCACTTTTCCTGATGATTGGGAAAAATCTCCTCTGTGTTCTCCCTGCTGGGCTGCTCACTGGTGTTTTTACTACGGTTACTTATCACTCCAGAGTAGTAAGATGTGTTAACTGCACGCTGCAGCTCTGTTAGATGAATTTTCAATTAATTTTGATACCCAGCTATTACTATTTATGTGAATAATATTTTCCTTGGACGGCCGAGGTCTCGGAGGGGAGGGAATTGGAGTTGATATCCCAAAATATATGAATTTCCAGGCAGATGGTGATAGCTCCCACCTCAGACAGAGGAGCAGTTGTTGGTGACAGGATGAGGCCTCTTCAGACCTGTTGGAGGAGCAGCTTGTGAAGCTGTGCAGGAGATTTTTCCAGCTCTGGAGCCTCAAAGTGGGATTTCAACATCTGTAAGCTGGATTAAAGGAATAAAAATCCTCCGTGGGAGAAGGGAAGGCAGGGATTGTTTCATACCCTGACTTCTCACCTTTTTATTCCTTGCAGACTCTCCGTGTAGATTCTACTTCTGGCAGCAAGAGGGATAGAGAATATCTTATTTAATATTTATTTAATATCTTAAATATTGCACAAGTTTCCAGCAGCCAGCTCAGATTCAAATGTCTGATTGACCTTCTCCTGGTAATTAGATTTGCCTCTGGTTCAGGGAGATGATTGTGCCCAATGAGCCTTTTGCATTCGAAGAATTTGGTCTCTGATGGTGTTTTGGATATTTTTGATACCTGAGCGTTGCCTGATGCCACATTTTTCAAGCTCCAAACAATTTTCTGTAGCTTTTGGCCACTCTCAGGGCAGAATGAGGTGCCCCTGAACCCCAAAGAGTGCAAACATGCCCTGCTTGGCTCCTAATTTACGAAACTTGTAGGGTTACATAACTGAATTTTCATTCTTTAGCTAAAAATAAAAAATGGAACATAAAAGCTATTTTTATCTTACTTAATGAGGGCATCTCTGCTTTTATTTCAGCTTTTCTGAGGCATTTCAATAGGAGGAATGGGGATGGTTGAGGAACTTTTTATTGAAGCTGGACGATTGTTTCCTGGCGTTCTCCATCAGATGCCTGCTCAGAAGGAATATTTTCTTTAAGAGCACATTGTTAGCTAATAATGCTCACAGAAATAAACAAGATTTTGAGAGTGTTGAGCTGCATCTAAATATAACCAAGAGAATTCTTTGCCTTCTGGATATCAAATAATAAATGAGCTTCAAGTAGGAGCCCTGTCCTCTGCATTATATTGAATTATCAGCAGCATCCACGCCTCCCTCTCGCTGAAAGCCTCGCAGGGAAGGAGGGTGGCACTTGCTGAGCTGCCACGGGCTGGGGTTTGTTTTTCAAAGCTCTCAAATCAGGTTTGGTGCCTGTTGCAGCTTTGCTTGGCTCCCTGCCCGGCGATAGAGCACAACTCAGAAGAATAGTCACTATTTTAAGGCTCCAGTTTGCTGTATCCTGTTTTTGCTCCTCAGTTGTGACTGTGAAGTTTTCAACAGTAAACCTTTGTTCACTAGAAATAGCAAAGTGGTTTTAAACACGGAGTCAGAGCCCGTGCATTAAGTTTTATTCTTTATTATTATGGCTTTATTTATTTATTCCAATCCTGCAAGGTGTGTTTGTAATGATTCTTTGCCCTCGACCCCCAAATGGTTCACATTAATTCATTTTGGGGGAGAAAAATGCAGTTCATGTGTAAAGAAGTGCTTTAAAAAAGAAATAAACCAGAAATAAAGAATATAAAATAATCGCAGCATTAAATGCTGTCGCCTCCTCTCTCCCCTCCTCTTTCTGGTTTGTTTTCTTTGGGTTCACAAGAAAACAGGATTTGAGTGCAGCGTGGATTTGGGGGGGCTGTGAATAGCGTTGGGGTGGGAGATCTTTCCACTTTCACATGAATTGGAGGAGGCAGCTGGGGGAGAGGTCCGAGCCCGGGTGATTTTTCCAGCCCCGTTTCCTCCCGGTTTTACAGCTCAGGCGATCGGGGGAGTTGCTCGCAGCTCCTGAAGGAGAATCTGATGGGGCCTTGGAATTTGGAGATGACTCATAACAGGACAAAACAATCCAGTTAAGTGATTTGAGGTCTTAAATAATCTCTTCAACAGGAAGGTGAAGAAAACATGAACTCATGAGTAATAATTGGCTCTCTTGGAGTGCTAAAAGTGCAGCGCTGGGGCTTGGCCGAGGCTCAGATGATTCCTGCCCGGGCTTTGCTGATCAATAACATCTCAGCTCTTATGAATGAAATTTATTTGACTGGACTGTAATGCTCTCAGCGAAGGATTATTTGGATTGAAGAGTTGAGATTCTTGGGGTGTCCTGCGCGTGGCCAGGAGTTGGGCTTGATCCTGATGGGTCCCTTCTAACTCAGCCTTTTCTGTGATAAATTCATTTATAGTAATTAGTGATGTGTTTCAGCTCAGCTGTCTGGGGTAGGGCTGTGTCCCCGCTTTTTGGGGTTCCTTTCTGGGTTTGCTTTGTCTCCTGTTCTCCACGAGTCACCCAAGTGACCGAAGTTTGATGATAACAGAGTGATCCTTGCCTCCCAGTTCTGTGCTTCATGGACGTGCAGCCTGCAAGAAGGCCGTGGTTTTAGTCCCAAATCCAGAGGGTGGGAATGCCTTCCTCTGGTTGTCACAGACTGGAGATAAGACCTTACTCCATCATCTCCTTCCCCTCTGTCAGAGCACAGAATTTGCAGTTCTGCCTTAATTTTGGAGAGGTTTTGAAGCAGCTGCAGGGGCCTCCTGCAGGTGTTGCAGCCTTTGAGACCTCAGGATTTTCCTGGTAAGCCACTGGAAGTGCAGGATTGAAGCGATGTTATCAGGTAACCTTAAAAATAATCAGATTTATAAAGTCTTAAGTCAGCTGCCTGGCTGTGCCCTTCCCTCTGATGAAAACACCTTTCTCTGAATCCCAGGTGGTTTTCTCGTGGAGCTCCCGTTTCATTCCATGAGATGGAAGAGGAGGATTTTGCTTCCCCTTCGCTCTGTGCTGAGCTGGTGGGAGCTGGGACACTCCCAGGCAGCAGCACAACCCTTTGCTCCTGGTCCTTGGAGATGTCACCTCCTGTTCTGTTGTTAATTCCTGAAATTTTGGAGAAAATTTGCGTGGTTTAGTGCATTGGGAAAACTCTTGTATCCTGGTGAAAATCAAAATCCCTGAAAATCAAGGCTGGCCTTGTGTTCTCAGCTCAGCTCTGAGGAAGGAGTTGCTTGGGAAGTGTCTCAGTGTGGCAGAAACAAAGCTGCTGCTCTTTTGTGGCTGCTAAATTCCAAGATATTACAACAGCTTCCTTCCCTTCAGAAAAAAAAGAGCAACAAAAATGCTTTTTTTTGGCCTTTTCCTGCATTTTTGTTCTTCCTGGCTGCGTTTGGTTGGCCTGAGAGCCGTGTTTGTGTCCTGACACGACAATGGGATAATGGAACAAATCCTTAAAAGTGACTGGAGTGACAGTTGTGGTGATGGAGGAGTAAACAATGATGTAGCAGTTCCACGAGCCTGGGGTCACATCCAGTTCATCCCATACGTCTGCAGTTTTTCGGGGTAATTTTCACTTAGTTTCTAGTAGACATTTGGCTTCCTGTTTTGGCTTGCTTGTCGCATTCCCTGCAAAATCCATCGCTCCAGGACACCAAGATCCTTGGGAGGCCAGCAAGGATTGGCACAGGCAACAAGGGAAACTTTTGCTGGGCTCGTCCTTGCTCCTCTGTCCGGAGCCAGCCTTCAAATCTTCACTTTTATGACACTAAAAACACCCTGAAAATTCAAAACCCCTCCCCAAACCGTTGCAAAACATTTTGTTACAAGCTGCTGCTGGAATCTTTGAACTCCCAAGTGAGGCAGGCAGAGCAGCTGCTCTCACTGTGGATTATCCCTTTCCTCTCAACTTCAGCCTTCATTTCCTTTACCCTCCTTCCTGGGAGGAACAGCTGCGCCTTTGGAGCCTCTGCTGCTCTTGGAGCACGGCTGGAAAGTGCAGGAAATGGGTGACTTTAGAAATCTGCCTTCTTCCTGAGTGTGACAGCCCAGTGAGAGAGAAATGCAAAGGCTCCTCTCCTCTTTATCCCTGATAAATGAGGCTGGGAAGAGCGAAGGAGCTGCCTGTGCTCTCTGGATCCCGTTCCTTCTTCCTCGTGGCCCTGAAAGGTTGATTATTATTATTTCCAAAGATTATTCCCAAAGAAAGCTCCAGTGTCGCTCTCAGTGTGCTCATACAGGCACTGATGTGGATGTCAGAGTCCCCTTTTTTATCTCTCAGCTGCCAGCAGCCTGCTCACCTCGCTGGAATCCCAGATATTTTTTATCTCCCTCTGTCTCGAGCCCTTTCCTAGAGGATCAGGGTGTTTTATCACAGAATTTGAGCTGTGGTTTGCTGTTATCACACCTTTTTCTTTCTCTGAGGTGCTCTGAAAGACAATTTAAAACATGTGGGTTTTCAGCAGAAAGTTGATTTCCCTCATTTATCAGGGCATTGAAGATAAACTCTATTATTTACATATTACAGGTGCCTGCTGGGCTGAAGGTATTGCTGATGTCAGATTTCGTAATATTAATTCTTAATTACATGGGAAATTAAAATAAAAAGCTAAACTTGCAAATCCATCTCTTCAGCCACCTATTGAACTATTTGATAACAGCAGGGGTGAATTTAGATCAGGAATGTGTAAATAATGGAAGTATTTGTCATTGTTTGCAATAAATTATCCAAAACGTGATAAAGTTACAAAAACAATCAGTATTCACCCAAGCTCTAAAAGTATCACAGAGATTAAAAAGTCAAGCATTCCAAAAGTCTTTCCAGTCCTCGTCCATCTCCTCTCTGGGAGCAGCAGGGTTTTTAAATTAATTTATCCTCATTCCCCCAGTGAGATCTGTAGGTGGTGGTGGCTGACTGGGAGCCTCTGGAATATCTTCATTTATCCCCTCTTTTCCTCCAGGCTTGGAGCACCACTCCAACTTTGAATTGCTGATGGGATAATTACACCTGCAGGGCAGGAGTTTGAGGAGTTCCAAAATTCTTCTGGTGGGATTATTCCCATTTTCCAGGAGGATCCCTGAGATGGGAACAGTTTGGGATCTAAAAGCAAATCCTCTGCCCTTGAAACTTGTTCTGTGCTCAGAACTTTGTGTCTCATTATTGATTTTCATTTTCAGGTTGGGGCTGGGGCTGGGGAGAGGCACCTGGAATTAATGGAATCGTGGCCAACACAGAAATTTCCTTTTCCTTGGCTTACCAGGATTTTCTCTTATTCATTTGTGATTCCTTCCTCATTGAAATTAATTAATTAAAGAAATCCCAGGCAGTTTTCAGGGAGGGTGGTTTCATAAATGAGCAGTTATTTGAATTTGTATTAATTTTAGCAACTGTTTGAGCAGTGCTGAGTTTTTAAAATTCAAATTTGAACGGGAATTTTGGACTGTTAACAGAAAAGGGTTCCCTTGAGGAGCCAGACTCTGGGTGGTCAGAGCTCGTTGTTGGAGAGTTCTTGGCACCTTCAAGAACATTTTAAATAGTGAAAGGGTTAATGAGGTGATTTGTAGCTCGTGG
Source organism: Dicrurus megarhynchus (assembly GCA_013399195.1). Lineage (NCBI taxonomy): Eukaryota > Metazoa > Chordata > Aves > Passeriformes > Dicruridae > Dicrurus > Dicrurus megarhynchus. Next base: position 55,211 of record VXAD01000623.1, read on the forward strand.
CAGCGCTGCCACTAAATCTAAACTCGAATCATTAAATTGCTGTTAAGGTCTCTTTCTTTTTAAGCTTTTATTTGCTTTTCTTATCAACACCAGGATTGTGAATGGGGAGAAATCTCCCTTTGAAGAAGCCAATCCCGCTGGGATTGCAGCGAGGAGCTGCAGCGTTTGTTTGACTTGGTGTTTAATTCCACGCTGGAGAGAGAAGCCAGACCAGCACTTTGGGAGCCTCTTTGCCTTCTGCTTCCTCTCAGCACAGGCACTGGGAAATTTCTCACATCAAAAATCCAGTCCTGACGCCGATCCCAAATCCTGCAGTGGGGCTGGGTGCTCCAGGTGAAAACTTCCCTGGGAAATTTCAGCCCTGTCCAACCAAAGGCTGCTGAGCACAACGGGATTTACCCACAATGCTGCCCCTAAAACTTCCCCCTCATCCTGCAGGCAGATGTTAAGTCCCAATTAAGCTTTAATAATACTTTTCTCATTTTAATCTGCACTGGTTTTGCTGCTTAGTAGGCTGGAGGTGCTAAAGAGAAAGGGTTTTTTTTTCAAGGGAAAAAAAATGACATTAGAAGAAAGCTTGGTATGGAAACTGCAAGGCGGTGAAAAAGCCGTTATCACAAAATCTTTGCTTCCTGTAGTCATCAGATATCTCGGGGTTTGATCAAACGGACACTCCACCCTTTTATTATGGTTATGGCAGTCCAAATTTCATCTGGTAAAAAAAGCATTTGAAAAGAAACCTTTACAGTTGATTTTGGTTGATTTACAGTGCCCAAATGGCCAAACTTCCCAATAAATTCTGCCCACAAATTTATATTTATTCAGAATTTTTGTGGGAAGAATTTCGATAACTCTAAGCGTTGAATTCTTAATAAATGCTTCATCTGATTCCCATCTGCATATTTTGGACACTTAGAAAGTCTGTAGGAAAACTGGATTTGTATTTAAGGTTTTGTTTCTGTCTTTATTTGTTAGTTTTTTAATTTGTAGAACTTGAATCTCTCCCTACAAACACAGCTGTGTGTCCAGCAAATGGTAACCCAAGTGGAAAAATTGATGTATTTCATATAAATGTTCACGTAAATTACTTAATTTTTCAGGATTAAATTGGATTTTAAAGAAAAAAACACGAAGATTTAAAGTTAAGTGGAGTAAGAGAAATGCTGGTGGAAGGAAAATTACAGATTCCATTTGGACCTGGCGTTTGGGGAGCATTTCTTCAGAACAAGAAAACCAAGCAGGTTTAACAAGCAAAAGCTGTTTCCTTACCAAAAGCTTTCTTGGGAGAGAAGTGGGATATTTAGCAATATTTTCTGCTGTCAGGGAGCTGCTCTCTTGGCCGCATCACAGAGAAATGGAAAAGCTGTAATGTAGAGTCACCGAGTGCTCGTGGTTCATGAAATTAATAAATCTGGTGAGCACTAAGTAATTCCTTATCATCCTTCCCTATCTAAATTCATCCAGAATCCGAGTTGCACTAATTGAATCCAACCCCAGGAGATAACCCCGGGGCCGCCGTGAGCCTTGTTAACGTTTGAAGAGTAATTTTCTATTTTTTCTATTAAGAAAAGGCTTTTTCTTTCTGTTGTTTTCTTTGAAAATCAAACCCCTCTTAAAACCTCATCCCCAGCTCTGCCATCTACCTGCTCCACCTCGCAGGGTGGATGGAGAGGAAAAAGAAATTTCGTTTTAGTCACAACATCTGTTTTCCTAAAGGGTGGGGAGGCCCTGGCAGAGGTTGCCCAGAGAAATTGTGGATTTCCCATCCCTGGGAGCGTCCAAGGCCGGGTTGGAGCAAACTGGGAGAGTGGAAGGTGTGGGGTGGAATTAAATAATATTTAAGGTCCCTTCTCAAACTTTTATTCTGGATTTCGGTGTTGCTTCTCTCTGTGCACTGAGGTACCTCAGAGCACCACAGAGAAACTTGCAGCTTTTTTTTTTTTTTTGCTGAGAAGGGAAAAACTGGAGCTGATTTCACTCCTGATTTCCTGCTGGAATGACAGCGAGATCCTAAGATTCAAACCAACTTTTTTCCAGCTCAAAAGCTGGAGCTTGGAGGCGCTCAGGACACAAATCCTGCTCTGCTTACACTTGATCTTCCCAGATTGCAAGTGGCAGTTGTTGATGGGCTCCAATAAATGTGGAGTCTGGGGGCCACTCTCTCTTGAAAGGCAGGAGGCTGAGCAGAGGAGCGAGCCCAGCTCTCCCCGCCGGTGTGGTGATGGATGAGAGCAATAAGCAGCAATCACTTCTCTTATTTTTGGCACAGATCTCCAGGAGTGTTTATCGAAGGGAGCGTTGCTAAAATTAATGATAGAGCCAAGGCACTGCACAGGCTCGGCTCCCCAGCTCTGGGGTTGCCTCATTTCCATGCTCAAGTGCAGCAGAAAGACAAATGCTCGTGACCTCCCTGTCCTGTGCTGCTTTGAGGTGGGTATATCCTGAGAAAAGCCCAAACGCTAAAAAAACACAAAGCCACCCCCTCCTCCCTGGGTGCCTTTTCGGAGGTTCTTGAAAGGAAACCAACACCTGTTGAAATAGTTACTTCAATGTTTGGCCCAAATCCCAAACAAGGCTTTTTTTTTTTTTTTTTTAACAACAAAAACATATGCAGGGGCCAGGGAAAAAGCACAGCTAGTTCTGATACTGTGCTTTTTGTGCTCTGAGTTGGAGGGGCTGTGACTCATTAAGTGATACCAGCGCAGGGTTTCTCTAATTTCGTGTCTTGCTTCAGGAATTGCGTGGCTAAAGATTGCACAAGAAAAGCAGGGGGGGCCTTTCCCACTCCTTGGATGGGATCTTTCCGAGCCATTTGATAGGGAAAACTGGGAATATTTTATAAATCTTTGGCCTGAGGGGATTATCTGCCCTTTTGATGAGAAAAAAACCCCTCAGCCACTTAGTGAGTGGTGTCGTGTCCAAATAGCTGAGGCTTTTGAGAGCATCCTGTCAAAGGTTGGACACGATCTTGGAGCTGTTTTCCCACCTAAATGATCCTGGGATTCTGTGGTCCGTGGAGAGGTTTCATCTCCACGAGTCATCTCTTAAATCAGGGATTAGTTTGGTCCCTCAGCTCAAGCACAGAGATTTTAGCTGTCTGTGCAGTTGGAAGTCAGTGGCTTCTGGGGGAAATTCTGTGAATAAAAGGTATTGGAGTTTTCTAGGAATTGTTTGAATGTCAGGAAAATGCGTGAGCTGTCCTCGGGGTGAGCTCGTGTTCAGGGACTATTTTAATGCAATGTTCTTCCCTGTGAGGGTGGGGAGGCCCTGGGATGGAATTCCCAGAGCAGCTGTGGCTGCCCCTGGATCCCTGGAAGTGCCCAAGGCCAGGTTGGAGCACCCTGGGACAGTGGAAGGTGTCTGTGCCCATGGCAGGGGTGGCACTGAGTGGGTTTCCAGGTCCTTCCAACCCAAACCATTCTGGGATTCTGTGATCCATGGATGCATCCTGAAGTATTCTCATGGAATAAGCAGGCTGGGCCTTTTCTCTGCATCCCATCTTGATGTGGGCACTCTGAGCACCCCTGAGCATCCTTGAGCTCCCTTGAAAACCCCTGACCACTCTGACCATCCCTGAGCATCCCTGAACATCCCAGAGCATCCCTGAGCATCCCTGAACATCCCTGAGCATCCCTGAACATCCCAGAGCATCCCTGAGCATCCCTGAGCACCCCTGAGCATCCCTGAGCATCCTTGAGCTCCCTTGAAAACCCCTGACCACTCTGACCACCCCTGACCATCCCTGAGCATCCCTGAGCACCCCTGGACATCCCTGAACATCCCTGAGCATCCCTCAACATCCCTGAGCACCCCTGAGCATCCCTGAACATCCCTGAGCACCCCTGAGCATCCCAGAGCATCCCTGAGCATCCCTGAGCACCCCTGAGCATCCCTGAACATCCCAGAGCACCCCTGAGCATCCCAGAGCACCCCTGAGCATCCCTGAGCATCCCTGAGCACCCCTGAGCATCCCTGAACATCCCTGAGCACCCCTGAACCCTTTTCCTGGTGCAAGAACCTTGTGGAGAAGGTCGAGCCTCATTTGTAAAAGTTGGATTTCTGCCTTTGAATGGTTTCCATTCTCAGTGATCACAGTGTCAAGTTGTGCTGGTTAAAACAGTTGAAATGGTATTTTCCTCCTCCTTTTCTTTCAGCTACAGCTGCAGAAAACCCAGTATTTGCAACTGGGGCAGAGTCGTGGCCAGTACTACGGGGGGTCACTGCCAAATGTGAACCAGATTGGGAACAGTGCCATGGATCTCCCCTTCCAGGTGAGTTCAAAGGGTTTTTCCTTGGATTTGTTGATGAATTTTGTGCTTGGATGCTGGTTTGAGCTCCTGAGGCAGCAGCTGGTCCAGAAATCAGCACCCTGGTTTAAAAATTTCTGCTCCTTCAGGATGGGATTGGGATGTGTGGGGATTTTTTTTATTGTAGTTGTGGTAGATTTTAGTTCTCCTGTCCCTGGTTGTTATGCTTTGGGGTCAGGAATGCTCTGAGAGATGCAATTCCTGATGAAATCTGGGAAGATGCTGTAAATTCAAAGCAAAATGGAAGGAAATAAAGGTGGTGTTGGGGGGTGGAGGAATTGATGTGCATGTTCTGTGGGAGTAATTTTGGGAGAGGAGAAGGGGAGTGGGACACAAAATGGTGTCAGAATAATCACTTTTTTTGGGGCTGGTTGAAAAGGAAATATAAGAATGTCCTGGCTGGGTTTTGTGGCTCCAGAGGTGATGCACCATAAACAGAAAATCAGAGTTTCAGGTGAATGTTTTGCTGCTTGAAGCATGTTTGGACAGAGGATGTTGCCCAAGGACAGGATTAGTTGGTGGATCCTGTGGGGACTCGTGATTTCCACATTTAATTGATTTAGAGTGCTCAAAATAATGAACACTTCTGCATTAGTTTTCCTTTTTTGAGCAGTAACAGTTAGAGTTTAACTCATGAGGATGTGGTAAGAAGGAAATTTTGCAGTTTGTGGTTTTCTGATGAAGGCTGCTTAATAAAGATGGAGAAACTCTTGCTGACCTCCTCTAACTGCCTCTTGAAATAGGTGCAGACAGCTGAATTTGGGCAGGTTAAAAGCTTGGATCTTGTGCAAGAGGAGAGGCAAAAGTCTATTTTAATCTTTAATTCTTTGGGGAATACAGAGCTGAGGTTTGTAGTGGATTGAAGACCTCAGTGTTACTCCACTCTGTTCAAGTTTTTCTCTTCAGCTTTTTGTTCAGGAGGTTCAGAATTCCTTTTAAGCAATAATATTTCAGCATTTCTGTGCTTGATGGCCATCACTGGTTGTTTTTACCTAGATTGTTTTAATCCTGAATGCTGGAAAGGAAATATTCCAAAATTTATGAATGACTGGAGGAGGAGACAGAAACAAACTGTCCTTAAACTCTGCGGTTTTCTATATTTTTTCACACACACACACACTAAAAAAAAATCCCCAAATCGATGTTGTTACAGATAACAAATGGTGACAAGCAACAAAATAACCCCGTGTGTTTGTAGCAGTGGGGAAAGCTTTCCAGGTTTTTCCAATTTTAAGCTCAAAGCGCGACTGCAAATGACTCTGGGATCGTGCGAAGACGCCGAGGCAGAGCCTGGGTGGTTGTGCCTGCTGAGAGCGTTGGTGTCTGAGCATCTCTGCTTCTTTGATTTGCAGCACAACGGAGCTCTGGCTGAAGCCTTTGGAGCAGTTCCTGTCTCTTTGGTAAACAAGTATTTAGGTTTGTGCAAATACGTATTTAGGACTGGTCCCGTTTGCCCAGGTGGATACGTATTTCAGCACACCCGCTCTGCTATGCACAGGATTTATTTGAGTCACCTCCCAGCTCTCCAGGACTGCTGGGCTGGCACATAAATACAGGTTTTGCCATGCATCCCAGTCTGGAACATGCAAATAATTCCTGTGCAGACTCCTTGGATTTGCTGTCATGTGGTTCTTTATGATTTATCGGGGGTTTATTTGGTGCAGACAGTGGATTATTCGAGTCTTGGCCTGTGGTTTCAGCAATCTCTGAGCATGTGCACTCAGCCTGCATGTTAAACTCCATGGGGAAGGGCAGAATGAATTCCCAAATCCTGCTTGGCACCAGGAGGCACCAAAATATCAATTATCACTAGGTACCACTCCTCCTTCCCCCTCATCCACCTCACTTGGGTTTATTTCTTGCTAAATCCTAAAATGACACTTGGAGAACACTGAGCTTTTTCCTTCCTGTCTGTATGGAGCTGCTTTTTTTCATGGTTTGGGGGGTTTTGGGTCTGGTCTCAAACCCTTGGACGTTTTTTCAGGGGAGCTGAAACCCTTTTGGTTCTTCATTTTCCCAAATAAAATCGATGCTTAGATCTATAAATTTTTTAATCCTTTTTTTCCCCTGTAGTTAAATATCTCATGGCATGCAGGGATAGGGAATTTTAATCCAGGCACGTTGTCCTGCTGTTTGGCCCTAAATAGATTTTATAGGAAGGTTGCTGAGAGAAGCCAGGCCTGTTGGAGGTGATACCCATTTCCTCAGGTGTTTTCTGTTCCCCTAAGTTCAGGATTCTTTTGGGATCTTTGTTCCTGGAAAGCCAGGGAACAGCTCTGCCTCAAAATCCCCCTCTCTCTAAGCTGCAGCCCTGAGCTGGGACTCGTTCCACGTTTACTTGTGCCACTGCTGCACTCAGATGAGATTTTTGTTGTGTTTTTAATAAGGAAGTCGTGCCAGAAAAGGGGAAAACCTAAGAAATAGCTGGTTTTACACTGAACTTTTTGTCTTAACAGTTTTATCCATAAAATCCCTTTAAATTCCAGGTGAGCTCTGCGTTCCCTGTGCTCTGGGCTGGCTGCTCCTTTTTTAGCAGCACTGTGGTGACACCACTGACATAGGAAATTGCTTTTCCTGTTGACCTTCCAAGCACGTATTTGCAAATTTTGCTGCCTTTGGGGCTGTAACAACAGAGCAAAGGAGGAGTTGGAGCCCTTTTGTTGCTTTGGAATGATGAATATTCCCACTTCTGTGTGGGGATTGTTGTTCAGTGCTTGCAGCAGAGATTAAAGCACCGTGTTTGAATTTAAAACCCTTAAAAGGGAGATTTTATTTGAGATTTCTCAGCCTCCACACAAGCGAGGAAGTGAAGCACAGACCCTGAAGGGTTGAGAGTCCAGTAAAAAGTCACTGTGCTCCTTTCTAGCCCCCTGTTGCCTTTAATATTCTGCTGCATATGAAATGTTGGCCCTGAAATGAGAAAATAAACACCCCAGCCCCTGTGCATGCAGTTCTATTAACACAGCCTGTGTGTGCAGAGAGGGTGAGGAGCCCAGTATTTGCTGAAGAGAAAAGAGTTTAAAATAGTAGAAAGACTCTTTAAAAAGTTAATACAAACAAAGCCTTTCAAAATAAATGCAAAGCTTTATAGAAATAATCTTTCCAACGGCCAAAGCTGACACTTGGAAAAAAAAGAAAAACCAAAAAAAAACCCCCCAAAAAACAAAGAGGGATGAATGTGGAAGCCAGATGGTTGCATGGCTTGGCAGACAGGACAGTGCATTTGCCACGTGCAGCACCTGAATGGAGGAGGAAATTTTGGATTTCCAAACAGATGGTGTTGAGGGACTCAGCAAAGCTGTTCACATTGGCAGGGAGTGCAGGGCTGGGGAGGTTTTTTCTCCCTGGAGACCCATAAATTGCTGGTGGAGTACGAGCAGAGATTGACCCCTCGGTACTTCCTCTGTGTCCCCCCCAGGTATACACTGGGAAGGGTTGTGGAAAATGTGAAAGTTTTCCAGCTTAGCCTGGGAATTCATCTTCCCTGTCCTTCCCCTGCCATCCTCCTGCTCTGAAATCATCTGCTGCCGAGGAACCGCTCAGGATGTCAGTGCTGATAAGAGTCCAGGTGGGATCATCCCACCTCGGGTCACTGAAGGAGCTGAAAATCACTTCAAAACCATCAGATACCGTAACTTTTTCTAGACAGAGGAGGAAGGAAACTGCTTTTCTTTTACTTTTCATTCTCTCAGTGTCCCCTTAAAATAATAGTGCTGCAAGGAGGGGTGAGAGGAAGCCCTGAGAGAAGGCAGCGTGTCCTGGGGAATGCTGAGCTCAGCGTGCATCTCCTCCCTGCACCTCCTGCCCTCGGAGTCAGGCTCTGGATGTCGGCATGCTCCTCCTGGATGCGCCCTGCATGCTGCACCAAGGGCATGTGGACAGCTGCTGGCAGCTCCTGCCACGCTCACACCCGGGCTTCAGGGATGCCAAGGTTGTGAGGGCAGCGCTGAGCCAGGCCAGGGCAGCTCCAGCATGGTCCCCTTCTGCAGGAGGCAGCCTTCCCCAAAAGCTGTCGGAGGAAAAACGGATGCCACGACGTCCACATCTTTTTTTTGAGTCTGATTCCTTAGAAAAACCCAGCCTGGCACAGGTGTGAGGAGGCTCTGGGCAGGCCGTGGGGCTGTTTCCCTGTGGATAATCCCTGTGTCTCTCCCAGACCCCGTTCCAGTCGTCGGCGCTGGACACGAGCAGGACCACGCGGCACCACGGGCTGGTGGACAGAGTGTACCGGGACCGGAACCGCCTGGGCTCCCCGCACCGCCGGCCCCTCTCCGTGGATAAACACGGCCGGCAGATATCCTTGGGAGCGGGGCTTGGAGCATCCCCACTGCTTTCCCTTTGCACAGTTCCCTTCTCCTCCCCTCCTCACCCAGCTCCGTGTCGCTGCTCGTCCCGAGCTGTGATCTGATCCATAAATACCTGCTGGTTGTAAAGAGTTCGCCTTTCCTTGGCTTTCCGTGGGAATAATGATCCACGTGGAGCTGAGGGATGCTGGGATGGGTTGGTGACGGGCAGCAGGGCTTCACTCAGGGCAGAGCTGCCCCGTAAGTTTGGTGGCCTTCTCTGATGGGGTTACTGCCATCAGCAGCGGGGCTTGTGGGAGGCGTTGGCACTGAGCCGTGGGATGTCCTTGGTCTGAGCTGGATTTGGTGGGTGGACACTCAGTGCATCAGGAATTGGCTGGATGGATGTGTCCGAAGAGTTGTGGTCAACGGCTCAATGTCCAAGTGGACACCGGTGACGAGTGGCGTCCCCAGGGTTGGTTTGGGCGCATTTAATGGTGACATGGACAGTGGGATTGGGTGCACCCTCACTGCCAGCTCTGGATCCTTTAATTCCAACCCAAACCACTCCATGATTCCCTGAAAGGTCAGGGCTGACTTGGGGAAATGGAGTTTCCCTCAGAGCTGAGCAAAGCCAGCCCAGGATTCTCCTTTGCAGCTCCTCGTGCGTTTCAGTGCAGGTTGATTCATCCTGCTGGCATTTGGGAACAGGAACGAGCTGATCCTTTCTGACAGGTTTAAAATCAGATGGGATTGTTGGGGCTGGAGGGGATGTGTGACGGGGGGTGGAGGGAGCAGGGCTGCTCAGGGAGGAGTTAAATCCATGGAAAAGGAGGAAGATTTTTTTTTATTGCTCAAATATTACAACAACCCAGGTAATATTTTGCCTTGAGTGTCCTTTTAAAGTTCCCCGTAGAGAATCTGTGAGTTTAGTGGTTCTGACAGGATAATTGGAATTATTCTTGGGAGAACATTTCCTGCTTGAGTGGGAAGTGTTGCTGCCTTAACCCTGGCCCACGTGGACAGCTGCCCCTATGGCACCGTGTACCTGTCACCTCCGTCGGACACGAGCTGGAGAAGGTGGGTGCCACCCTCCTGGGGGGTTTGGGGCTGTTCCCTGACACTGCTGCACTTCCAGCTGCAGTGGAATTGTTGGAATTGTGCCTTTTTTAATTCAGAAATGGAGTTTTTAATTCTATGGTGCTCCTTTTAGTTGAGCTTTAAAATGAAGGTGTGTCAGCAAGTGGCATCCTTTTAAATCTTGCCAGATGTTCCCAGACATATCCCAAAATGACTGAGTTGTAAAAGACTCGGATATTTCTCTGGGTGCAGAAACTCTGCTGGGCTGGGAATGTTCCAGTGGGAGGGAACACAAAGTTTTTGAGAGTGGCCACACTCACAAAGTTCATCATGAGATGTGTTTGCCATGAAAATTCCCATCTCCACAACATCTGACCCATTCCTTTTCCTCCCTCCCAACCAGGAATGTTTGTTTTTCAACCACCACAATAACCAAAAAGTGTGGCTGAACAGCTTAAAAATGGCATTATTTGATCGTGTTTAACCTGAACAAAGCAGATCAAACTCTGTTCTAACAAGGGCAACCAATTTATCCTGTGTTCCTCTCAATCCCTTTATTGAAACAATTGCTCTTCAAACTTGAACTAATTTGTTCTCCAAATTGATTGTTTCACCAGGAAATTCTGCCTGGTTTATGCCATAGATCGATTTTTGGGTTTTAATGCAGAGTATTGAGGTTTTACTGAGTTGTTGCTTTTATTTAGTGAAGCTGACAATAAAAATATTGTGGGTTTTGCTTTCTCTCAGGACAAATTCTGATTCTGCCTTGCACCAGAGCACCATGACTCCAGCTCAGCAGGAATCCTTTTCAGGAGGGTCACAGGACATGCAGCAGAAAAGAGGTGAGCAGGAAAAAAAAAGGATTAAAAGATTTGTAACAATGGGATTGGGCTCCACCTGTTTGTAAAATTCAGGAGTGCTGACACTTCCTGCACCCAGTGACACAACAGCTGGATCATATTCACCTTTCTGGGTGCTGAAATCCAGGAAAAATGACACAAAACTAAGGGATAACACTTTCCTGAGCCCCAGATTTTGTCCTTCTTGCCCTGGGGAGGATCCTCTGGGCTGGTGGGATTCTGGTGTTGAGTTCTCAGCACTCCCAGAGGTCTGGAGGAACTTCTGGAGCAGCGTGGAGTTTCCAGCATTTCCCCCAGGGACATGGGGAAGGAGCAAAGGCTTCATCCCGTGTTTATTTCTGGCCTGGGGATCCCCAGGGAGCCTCCCCTGGGAGGAGGCAGCGCTTCCAAACATCCCCAGAACAATTCCAAGCTGGAGCAGCTCCGGCACCCTCAGTTCTGGTGCCCTCTGCTGGGCCCTGTGCCTGCTCCAGCTCGGGAAAAACGGGAAGCACGGCTGGAAGCGATGATCTCCTAAAAGTCTTCTCCAGCCTTAATATTCCCTGATCCTAAGTAAAACTCCTGAAATTGAAACCTTCAACAAGCACCCAGAGACTGTGAATGCACAGCACAAGCCTTGGACACGTCTGTGCTGCCCTGCAGCTCTTCCTTGTGCTCCTGGAGCTGGAAAACCTTGGGAAATGCTCATCCTGACCAGGATTGCACACACGTGGATTTACACTCCTCAGTGTGAAATGTTTTCATTGATTCATCTCTCTCTGTCTGGGCTTTTTTTTTCCGTTTGTTTCTCTGACCCCTTGCAGTTGTTGAACGAAGAAATGTCCTTGGGATAGGGGGAAGTGGCAGCTTTGTGGTGTTGCTCCATCCCAGGGAGGATGGATTGGATTTTCCCCACTGGAATTGTCCTCCTGGAAGTCCTTTGGGTGTTCAGGGTGGACATCACTTGTGCAAAATGCAAAAGATGGGAAAAAGCAGATCCCAAACAAGCCCTTCCATGGACATCTGAGCAGAATAAACTGGAGGCCAGAAGTTTTTAAAGTGTTACTTGGGTGGTTTTTTTGAAAGTCTCACGGATGAATGAATTAATTAATGAAATACAATTTCAGTCTGGTTTCTGGTATCTTGGTTTTTTAAATAATAGAGCGCAGCTGTTTCGTCCTCCTTGATAATTTAAACTTAATAAGATTTTTTCAAAGGTTAAACTTCCAATCTGAGGATGTCTCAGTGAGAAGCTGAATATTATTGATTATTAATGATTCCTTCTGATCTCCTTGGTTTTAGTTTTATTGCTGACTGTCCCTGGAATGGAAGAAACCACCTCTGATGCAGACAAAACCCTCTCGAAGCAAGGCTGGGACACTAAAAAGGTGGGAATTGCACATTTCCGAGTGTGGAGGTTTTATTTCTGAACATATTTGGATAAATGAATGCTTTAATTACTGTCAGTATTAACAAACTACTTGAAGAGATTGGAGATTCAATGCTTTGTTTAAAAACAAATAATAAACATTATTTTAGAAAGGATTTTATGTGTGTGTGAATGCACAGGCTTGATTATGTGAGGAGAAACTCTTGAAATTTAAGATTTGTTGGACCAATAAAGCAAAAAAATGATAAATATCTTTTTAAGAGCTCCCAGATCTTACATAGAAATGATTAAATTGAACTTATTTATTGAAATATCTCCTAGGCAATACCCTCCAGCAGCATCTTTGCCTTTAAATCTCTCTTCCTTCTATTTTAGACTGGGTCATCGAGACCTAAATCCTGTGAAGTTCCAGGAATCAAGTAAGTTTTCAGCAATTTTCATTCTAAGAGCATTGAGATCTTGAAGAGAAAAAATGTTGTGTATTGAATATCCTTGAATATCCTCATGCTTTGGAATGTTCTGGAAAGGCTCTAGATACAAAACAAGGCCCTCTGTGAGGGTCAGAAATACCAAATCTATCCAAAATATCTTCTTTATGAAATCTTCTTGTTAAATACATTTTAAAAATCTCTGTCCAGGCTGAAATTCCAATTAAATTGTGGATTGTTTTTTTTTTTTCCCCCCAAATTTAGCATCTTTCCCTCAGCTGACCAGGAGAACACTACAGCCCTGATTCCTGCCACGCACAACACGGGCGGCTCCCTGCCGGACCTGACCAACATCCACTTCCCCTCCCCTCTTCCCACGCCGCTGGATCCCGAGGAATCCACATTCCCAGCCCTGAGCAGCTCCAACAGCACCGGGAATCTCGCTGCCAACCTGACTCACCTGGGCATCAGCACTGCCAGCCAGGGTGAGGGCACAGCCAGGTCACCTCCTAAAATGATGGAATTTAGGGAATCTTGGTTCTTTCTGAGAGGGAATTGGGCTTCACTGTTGATGGATTTTCCCTTTGGGTTATATGTACAAAAAAATGGAGAAACTTCTGTTTGGTTACAGGACCTTCATCTCATGTTCTTGATGCCCAAATCTGCTTTTTGTTTGGGTTTTTTTTTTTGTGTTTATTTTTATTTCTTTATTTTTTAATGTACAAGACTGGAGTTCCTCTCTTGGAATTCCTCATGCTGATCCCCAGCATCCCTTGTGTTATGGGAATATCTCCAGCAGCCCTTTTATTTCCATTCCTTCAGAACAGCCATTTTTAAGATGTGAGGATCCTTTTGGAGTCTATTATTGATTAATACTGTCATTATTGATTGCTATTTTTGAAGTCATTTCACTGATAACTCCAATAATTATGACGAGGGTTGATTTTTAAAATTTTTTTGTTGTCAGTGACAGTTGCAGTCTGTTGATTCCTAGAATAGAAATGAGGATTTGTATCCAAAAATACAAATCTATTTCCTGTGCTGGGCAGGATTCCCTTTCCCACTTCTCCTGGATTGGGAAAAGGAAATTACTCTAATCAGGTTGATGTGACTGAGCAGGTGAGTTTGAGAAGCAAGAAGAGGATTTAACCCTTTGAGGACAGAGTGGGGAGCACTTCCAGCATCCTAGGAAGAGTTTTTTGGTCTCCAAAGTTTTGGGCAGGGGTTTAGAAATTCGGATTTAAGCCACAGTGGATCTCCACTTTTTTTCCCCGTAATTAGCAAAGTAAATGATATAAACCCAAACTGGTGAGTCTGTAATGCTTTGAAAACATTCCCCAATCTATCAAAGACAGAAGAAATTAAAGATACACTCCCTGCCTGTGTTCCTGCTTCTCTCTGGAGATTATCCCACAGTTTACCCATTGCCACGCTCAGCGTTTGGTGCTTTTCAAACCCATCTTTCCAACCTTTCCTTGCTGCTCTTCAGCAGAAAACCTCCATGAAGGCTTCTGATCCCTGTGCCCTGCTCAGGAATGTCCCAGAGCCCCAGGCTGTGCCTCAGCACCCCGAGGGGAGCTGGGGAAGCCACCTCCTGCCAGCTCCCAGGACGTTTGTGCCCGGAGGGCGTCGGGTCCCTCGCGCACGTCCCGGGAGCCGATGCTGGGTTTGCAAACACAGCCGGGGCTGTGTTGGGAACCTGCCTGGCCTGAGCCATTTTTCCTGCTGGCTCCTTGGCAGCCTGGCCTTCCTGGCTCCCTGGCTGCCTGCCTGGAAGCCCTGAGCCTTTGCCAAGTGCCTGGGAGCTCGCAGGCTCCCGTGAATTGCCGCTCTCTGGCAGCTCTGGGGGAACAGCTCACTCTCGCTTGGCCTCAAATCCCTTCCCAGGGTGACTCGGTTCCTCTGGGGTGAAGCAGGAAAGAGGGGAGGTTTCTCAACTCCCAGATTTTTGGCTTGATCTGAACAAAATGGCAATATTTGAGTTGTTTATCCGTACCCCCTGCTGGGTCGTGGCTCTTGGGAGTGTAGTGGATATTTCCTGCACTGGTGTGCAGTTAAAAATGGAGCTCTTCCTGCGTAACCAGTTTGGCTTCTGCTTTTTCCATTAAAGAGGTGTTTGCTTTTACAATACCTCAAGTGCCCTCTGATAAGCCTGGTTCCAGGATCTCTTATCTCATTCCCAGAGCTGAAGCCCAAACAAACAGAGCAGAACCTGCTTTTCCTGAGCCCGGCGAGTGCAGGTGTGCGAGGACGGTGCCTGTGGTGTCTGGAACTGCTGAGGCTGCTCTGCCTCTTCCAATTCCTCATCCTGGGCACCAACCTGACCAACCGTGCCTGGGTTTGAGCCAGGACAAACCACAGGGCTCTTCCTCTCATCCTGATGCTCTTCAACCTGACAAAATTAATTACAAATCACCTAACGAGCTCCCGCCCGGTTGGCCGATGCGCCTGTGCTGTTGTCCGCTCAGGCCGCTCGTTTTTCCTGCTTTAGGGAATTATTTTGGGGTACAAACATCACCAAGGCCTTGCTGTGTCCCTGCTGAAGGTGCTTTGTTATTCTCAGCAGGAATGACGACGACGCCGGCCCCGTCCCAGCACCGCCAGCCCAGTGTCAGCCCCCTGTCCTTGGGCGCGGACTCGCGGCGACCTCAGTCCCAGCAAATGTCCCCCACGCTGTCCCCGCTCTCACCCATCACTCAGGTAGGAATTCTTGGGGGGATTCAAGTTTTCTAATCACAGGTTCATTGTTTTAATCTGCTTAGGCTGGAAATTTGGCTCAAAGAGCCACAGGGAAGGGTTAGGTGGGGTATTGGGAAGGAATTCCTCTCTGGGAGGGTGGGGAGGGGCTGGGATGGAATTCCCAGAGAAGCTGTGGCTGCCCCTGGATCCCTGGCAGTGCCCAAGGCCAGGTTGGATGGGGCTTGGAGCAGCCTGGGATAGTGGAAGGTGTCCCTGCCCATGGGACAAGATGAGCTTTCAGGTCCCTTCCAACACAAACCATCCCATGGTTCCATGAACTTCATCTCTTGTTCTGTAATTTCCTCCTTTAAAGGTGTTCCTTAATTCAGAGCCTTAAAAAGGGAGAGGTTTGGAGAAGTTAGATTTTACTTCTTCTTTTCTAGAACTGTGATAAAAACCATCTCAGACCACATTTTTTCTGTGATGTGCCAAAGTGAGCTGTGAAATTCTAAAGCCATTTCTCTGATTCGTCAGAGAAGCTCAGTTATCTTTTAAAATTGATTTTATAAGTGTGACTCTGTGACTGCCCAGGTTGGTGATTTCTGACCTCGAGATTCAGCTGGGTTTTAAAGTATTGGTTTATACACTGGAGGTGCTGTTGAATCTTTGGAAATACAGAATTACAGAATCCCAGGATGGTTTGGGTTGGAAGGAGCCTTAAACCTCATCCAGTCCACCCCTGCCATGGGCAGGAACATCTTCCTTTAGAGCAGCTTCTGGACTTTTTAACCTTTAGGTGCCATTTTTAAAACACAAACCAAACCTGACTCAATTTTCTTGGCGTGAAATGCTTGAACACCCTGGGAATTCCCTGATTCTGCTCCTTCTTTTCCAGGCCGTGGCTATGGATGCGTTGTCCCTGGAGCAGCAGCTCCCCCCGTACCCCTTTTTCACCCAGACCAGCTCCCAGCAGCAGCAGCAGGCACCAGTGGCCAGTTCCCTGCCCCAGACCCCCCCTCTGCTGCAGAGCTCGGGGCTGCAGAGGGGCCCCCAGCTCCCCCCTCTCTCCGTCACGGTACCTTCCACCATCCCCCAGTCACCTCCAGGGAGCCAGAGCCAGCCCTCCATGGGGATAGACATCAACTCGGTGAGTTTGGGAAGGGCTTTCCTCGGGAAAAGCTGGGAATGTGCAGTGGAGGGTGGGAAATGAGCTTGGACAACCCCGTGATAATGAGAGTTTTAGGGGGGCTGAAGTAAACTTAGAATGGTTTTGGTCGAATGCACCTTGAAATGTTTTCTAGAGGAAAAATTGACATGAAATTTTGTCCCAGGTTTGATTAGGCCCAGCTCGAATCTGTCAGGGTGTTTTCAGGGTGTTCAGTGTGCCCCCAACACATCACGATACAGACTGGGGGAGCTCCCAGAGCCTTGAGGGAGAATCCAACTGCAACAAGCATTTTCCAATCAAAATACCATCTGGAAAATTTCTTTTCCAAAAGTTGTCAAGAACCAGGTATTTTCTGCAGTTTCTCTACTCAGAACCCTTTTATTTTGAGGAATTTTTAGAGCATCAATTCCAAAATGGGATTTGTGGCTGCCTCCAGTGCCCAGAAGAATTGGACTGAGGATTGATGGACAGATCCCTTTTCCTGCTTGTTTTAACACGGTCTGTTAGGAAATGTTCTGTCTCAGCAGCTGAAAATCCCAAAGCAGGGATCACAGGCCAGGCAGGGAGGGATGTCCCAGCTCCCCCTGCTCCTCCTGCCCCCGTGGGGTCCTGGTTGTCCCACCCGTGGTGTCCTGGCAGTGACAGGAATGGCTTTGGGAACGAGAAGAAATCATTTCTGTTGATCTGCACTCGGTTGTGGATGACATTTTTAACAGTTTGTGCTCCTTGAGAGCAGCTGCTTCCCCTCCAGGATGGGAAGGGGAAGAGGGAAGGACAATCCAGCAGTGGAAAGGATCCCACCCCACTCAAAATGTGTCCCTGTTTTGATTCTAATCCTCATGTAGCACCAGTACAGACAATTCTGATCTCATCCTTTGCTTTCTGTGTTGCTTTCCTCATCCTAAACCTCTTTATGACCTGAACTTTTAGGCTGCTGTGCTTATCTTCTAAAGCAACTGAAGTAATTCCTAAATAAACAGATTTAAAGGCACTTTATCAAAAAGCCTTTGGAGCTGTCACACCTCGCTGGCAACTTCTACGCAGGTTTTATGAGGCAGAATTGAAATTTAATTTGTAGTTTGGGTGGCTGCTGACAGGGTGGAAGTGGCAATGCAGAGCAAAAAGGGAAATTTTCTTGGCATTTACAGAATTTGGGGTCAAAAATTAGTAGTGCAGAGTTCTCCCACACTGCAAACCTGATTAAATTCACTGGGTTGCAGGTTCTCCTCAATCATCCCTTAATTTCTAAAGGAAGTAAAATAAGAAGAGCTGGGCTACTATTTAGGTTAATTAGTGCAACATTCTTTAAATACCATTAATATCATTAATTTGTTTCAAACCAGGGGAAAAAAAAGTGAAATCTTTGAAAATAACTTCTCAAGACACCTGAGAAGAGTGTAAAAATCACAGATAGAAACCTGCAAAAGGCAGTGTGAATTCCCAGAGGGTGCCTGCTCCGTGTCCTGGGGTGCAGCAGAGTCTGGGGCTGTGTGGTGACAGGTTTGTACCCCAGCTTTATCAGCCGGGTGTTATCAGCTGCACCTCAGTGCTGATAACACAGCTGGAGGCAGAGCAGGATCCCAGTGAGCACAGATGTGGGGCTGGCACTTGAACTGAAGCATGAATGACATTCTTTTTGAATTATTCCCAGCTTCCAAGACTTCTTTGCCCTAAATCCTTGGCTGACCTGGTTTTTTTTTTTGGATATATTTGGAATTGAGCATAAGCGAGAACAGGCAGGAAACGCTCCCAGCTGTGCCTGTCCCTGCTCCGGGGCAGACCCCCAGAGCTCTCCCCCCACCCCCTTTTGGGACCTCATTCACAAAATCCTGTCTCCCCACACAGAAACTGAAGAGGATGGTGGTTTCTCCCAGCTCCATCACTCCAGAAGTTTGTATTTTCCAAGGCTCCCTCAATGCCATGGTGTTTAATTCTGTGTTGTTCTGTAGGCCTCACTCCAGCAGTACCGCAGTAATGCTGGATCCCCAGCCAACCAGTCTCCCACCTCTCCTGTCTCCAATCAAGGCTTCTCTCCTGGCAGCTCCCCTCAAGTAAGGGACTCTGTGCTTCCACAGGCCTTGCTTCTCGTGTGTGTTTTTAGCTGGATTTCTCCATCACTGCCCCATAGTTGTCTCACTGTGACTCCGTGTGTGCCTCATGCATCACCGACGTCCCATCTCGGCTGCCCTCCCATCCGCTCCCGCAGGGTCTCAGGAGCTGCTGAATTGCCTTTTTTTAGTGAGCAGAGAATCGCAGGATCAGGCTGCTGCTTGAACACTTGGGGTGGTGTGTGTTTGGTGGGCAGAACTTCCAGATAGAAACCTTTCAATTCCCGGGATCCCAGGGGAGCTGATGGAGGTGAAGTTGGGAGGGCAGGGAAGGGGGAATTTCAGTGCCTCCTGCAGCAGGAAAACTCCTGGGGCACTAAACATTTAAATATTTACACTAAATATCTCAAACTGATTTAGATCAGGACGTTTTTTTGTGTGGGAACATGCCCTGTGAGAGAAAACACTGGAGAAAATGCTCTTAAAATGAGCAGCTTGTGGCTAGCAGGGAATGGGTTCCCAGCACACTCCCTTGCATGCCAGCTGCTTTTCCTTGCTCTGCGTGGATCTCTTCACACATCCACGTGTCCTGGATGGAAATCACAACTTGGGAGAGTGTGTGATCCTCTGAAGGGGGATTTTTACCTGCCAGCAGCAAGAAATTAAAAAGGAGCAGACTTTGAGGGTGCCCCAGTGTAAGAAAGTGCATTTTCAGTGCCTGATGCTGCTGAAAGAGCCCCAGCTGGCTGCTCTGGAGAATCCCACCTGGAGAAAAGAAGCGCAGGGAATTCTTCCAGAGCATCACAAGAGTCTGCAAATCCATTTTCTGATTCATCACTGAACGTTGAAGGCTGTAAGGAGGATCCTTTCTAAATAAATCTGGCCCTTCATGGTTCCCAGGCAGGAGCTCCAGGTCCCCTTCATTAGCCAGGTCATGGTAAGCTCAGCCCTGGGTCCAAGTGGCAGGAATTGTCTGGATTTCCTTAACCTTGGCTTAATTGCTTCTTAACCTCTCTCTCTTCTGCCTGCTTCTGTGAGTTCTGCTGTGCTCCGTGTGCCTCCAGAAACCAGCACTGTCCCCTAGAGCAGAGCTTGCTGCAAACTCTCACTTCTCACTGGGCAGCACATCCAAATTTAGGTTTTATGTTGATTTTTTTCCTCCTTTGATTTCTCAGTCACTCTGGCGTGGGTTTGTCCCCAGACTTGTCGCCGCTGGTCAGTCCCCAGGACCAGAGTGCAGCAAGTGGAGCACACACTGGGCTATGATTTTTCCTGCTGGTTTTATCCTGTAAAAACTTCCTCAGGTTCTGCTCTGTTTGAGAGGGACACCACAACACTGAGTGGAAGGAAGAGGGTTTATTAATTCTGCTCTTTGTACTATTGGCCTCTTAAATAGCCACAGAATTCCGTAGTTTTGCTGAATTAAAACTGAGGTGGATTTGTTGCCTCCAGGAACGACCCAAAAGCTGGTGGTGGTCACAAATGTGAAATGTAGAGAGAAGAAAAACCAGTTTGGAGGGGAAATTGGGGTTGGTTATGAAGATGGAGCAGCTCCCAGGCAGCAGAATCCCTTAATGTGCCCCGAGTGAAGGCAGATCCCTTCCAACAGCAGAATATTCCACCGTGGAGCAGCCTGGCACTGATGAGTGGGATGTGACCACGCAGGTGCCTCCACGTGCTCCTCTTTCCCCCGTGGATTTGGGGTTTGCTCCTCCGAGTGCCAAAGGACATTCCTTAAACCACAACCCTGGCCTTCGTTGTGTCCCACACGGTTCATTCACCACAGGTTCTTCTCCATGCTCCCACCTCTCCCGAGCCCCGTGCTCCCGTGTCCCAGCTCTGTGTGTGTGTGTCCCACCAGCCCTCCCTGTCCCCGCAGGGGTGGGAAAGCTCTGCCTGCCCCCCCGGCTCTGTGTTTGCATGGCTTCCACCCCCAGTGCCTTGGCTGTGCTTCCCTGCTCTCACCCCTGGCATCCTGTTGCAGTTAGACAGAAATATTCCTGCTCCAGTGGCTCTGACCTGGAGAACCTGGTAGGTATTTTTAGATGGATCATTCCAGCCAGGGATTTGTGCTTTGGGGTTGGTTTTTCCTCACAGTCGCTCCACGATCCCCAGAAGATGCTCTGGTGACTCTCCAGTGGTTCTGGAGATGGTGTTTGCACAGTGTTGTTCTTGGAGTTGTTCATAAGTTCCTCCAAGGCTCTGAAGTGTTGAAGGAATGACATTTCCAGTGGGTTTCCTTCGGGAATTCCGGTGCTTGCAGCTGTAGGAAGCAGCAGCCTTCACAGGAGGAGCAAACCCAGGCTGGCTTTGGGCAGGAGGCTCTGAGCTGGACTTGCACAAGCACATTCCTGTGGATTTTCTCTCGTGTTCCCCAAAGTTTTTGGGATGGGAACAGTGCTCAGTGAAACACAAAGATTTTAGGGATTGTCCTCATTTTGGGAATTGGCCTGCCATTCCCATTCTGTGGAATCAATGACAGGAGTTCAAGGCAACAAATACCTCGATCCTCCTTGGAGCTCTCAAATAGCAATTGGACTTTAGTGCTGGTTTTGCTTCCCATCTAGTCTGTGCCATCCCAAAATTCAGATTTTCCTTAGAAATGGTTATAAACCATAGATTGGTCTGGAATTAGGTTGGATCCAGTGATCTCAGAGGTCTTTTCCAACCTGACTGACCCTGTGATCACCCAGAGCTGACCCCGTTCCTGCCTCTCCAGCTGGGAATTGTCTCCTGATCCACTTGCTTGAGTGAGCTCTGGATTCTGCCTCCAGTTTTTTTAGGAGCAGCAGATGGAGCAGGTTGGACAATGTGGAGTTGGAGCAGTTGATCAAAGCCTGACAGGGCAGCAAATCAGCTCTCAGTGGTTTAAAAAACCCCAAATTTTTCTTTAAGTTGCTCTAAGTGGTGCTTTGCTTTTCTCTTATCAGTATCTTATCAGTGGCTCTTGTGGTGTTTGATCCCTCCTGGTGTTTGATCCCTTCTTCCCAGGGATCCAGCAGCCTTGGGAGTGTTGATGACCAGGTGATCAATTGGAAAAGTGGCTCCAGTTCCAGCCTTTTCCCAGTTTTGGCTGCAGGTGGAGCAGGGATGGCAGGGATTGTCGGGTGCTCTGCCTGTGACAGACCATAAATGCCCAGGAAAGTGAATCCCAAATCTCTTTTCCAAGTGCATCCAAACCATCCCCGCTCCAAGCAGTTCTGGGATCAACCAGGATCTGCTCAGCCAGGATTTTGGAAGAGGAGTTCCAGCCACGGAGTCTCGGGCTGGGAATTCCTCCCTTGATCCACGTTCATCCCAAATCATCCCTATAATGTCACAGCCCAGGGGTCTGGCTGGAAGTGGGGAGGTTTTTAAGGAATATCTTGGTGCTTCTTTTCCGGTAATCCCCTCATGGAAGGACAATTTAGGTGTTTTTTGAATTATTTTTTAATAAAGGGTATTTTTTTGAGGGTCTAAAATCCGTGCCTGTTTTGATTCTTCCTAAGCTTTTCCCGAATTTCCTCTGCTTAGGTTTTTAAGGAGGAAATTTGTAGCCTTCTGCTTTTGCCATCTGGATAAACCAGCAACTGAATTTTGTTTTCCAAGATTGAGACAATTACTCCATGGAAATTGTCTTTTATAGATGTTCTCTTTGTCAGTTAATAGGGTTTTTCCAGCAGGAATATCAGGATTTGGGAATTTTAAACCAGGAGTTTTGTTGCTGATTTTTATCTGGCGTTTTTTTGGGACAGGATTAAAAACATGGAGCTCAAATTCTTGGTATTGATGGAGAATAACTGAGGGAGGGGACAGTAATTTAGCAAGGCTGAGGAATTCCTCCTGGAATTCTTCACCGGGCTTCCCCCCGACCTTTCCTGCTCTGCAGCTCCCGTGGAATGACTTCAAACCAGGAATTTTGCCATTTGAGGCTGCAGATGCAGAGCCAGAACAGCCCCTCCCGCCTCGTTTGTGAACCCAGAATTCCAGGAGAAGCAGGAATCGCAGTTCTGCTGTCCCTCCCCGTGTCCGTGTCCGTAAATCCCGGTTTTCCGTGTTGTCCGTGCTCTGGGAGAAGCCTGTGGGGTTCTGTGGTGTCCCCGTGCCCCTGGCAGCTGCGGGCTCCGGGGCGATTCCTGCGGCTCCCGAGGGATTCCCTGTGGGATTCCTGCCTGCTCCATGTGGATCCTCTGGGATCCTGTGGGATTCCCTGAGGGATTCCCTCCTGCTCCGTGTGGGTCCTGCGGGTCCCGAGGGATTCCCTGTGGGATTCCCTCCTGTTCCGTGTGGGATCCCCTGGGCCCTGTGGGATTCCTGCCTGCTCCGTGCAGATCCTCTGGGATCCCCTGGGCCCTGTGGGATTCCCACCTGCTCCGTGTGGATCCTCTGGGATCCCCTGGGCCCTCTGGGATCCCCTGGGCCCTGTGGGATTCCCTCCTGCTCTGTGTGGATCCTCTGGGATCCCCTGGGCCCTGTGGGATTCCCGCCTGCTCCGTGCGGATTCTCTGGGATCCTCTGGGATCCCCTGGGCCCTGTGGGATCCTCTGGGATCCTGTGGGCTTCCCGCCTGCTCCATGCAGATCCTCTGGGATCCTCTGGGATCCCCTGGGCCCTGTGGGATCCCCGCCTGCTCCGTGCGGATTCTCTGGGATCCTCTGGGACCCCCTGGGCCCTGTGGGATCCTCTGGGATCCTGTGGGATTCCCGCCTGCTCCATGCAGATCCTCTGGGATCCTCTGGGATCCCCTGGGCCCTGTGGGATCCCCTGGGCCCTGTGGGATTCCCGCCTGCTCCGTGTGGATCCTCTGGGATCCTGTGGGATCCTCTGGGATCCCCTGGGCCCTCTGGGATCCCCTGGGATCCTCCATTCCTCGAAGGACTGGTGCGGGCCCCGGGCGATTCCCGCCCGCTCCGTGTGGATTTCTCTGGAATTCCTGGTGCCGGGAGAGCCGGGGGAGGAATTTGGGATTTTGCACCATAAAGCCTCTGTTTTGTTTTCAGCATTCTTCCATGCTGGGCAGTGTTTTTGGGGACTCCTATTATGAGCAGCAGATGACAGCTAGGCAGGCTAATGCCCTCTCCCACCAGGTGAGCAAATTCATCTCGGGCCTGCCTCGGCCTCTCCCACATCAAATTAATGCCAATTAATTCCCAATTAATTTTCTGTCACGTCCCTGTTTTGTCCATGTAGAGTTTTCCTTCTTTTTGTTTGTTTGTTACTCAGCAGTTTCTTGTTTTGTTTGGTTTTCCCCCCCCCTCTCCTCGCTCTTTGTCCTCCCCTTCCCACGTAGGTGTTTCAAATGTTCTGCCAAAAAATAAAAAAAAAAGGGAAAGCAATTAAAAATATATCTAATAATGAAGCTTTTAAAAATGAAAATAATGCCAGGCAGCTTTGAAAAGGGAAAAGAGTGAAAAGAAAATGTTAAAGCAGTGAAAATCAGCGTGAAAAAAAGGAAAAATAAGGAAGTTTTTGGAAGAGGAAAAATGGAGAGAATTTTTAAATGGAAATCAGCTTTAAAAGGGAAAAATAATGAAAAGAAATTTTTAAAATAATAGAAGACTTGAAAAAGGAAAAATAAGGAAAAGAAATTTTTTACATAATGGAAGACTTGAAAAAGGAAAAATGAGGAAAAGAATTTTTTTACATAATGGAAGACTTGAAAAAGGAAAAATAAGGGAATTTGAAAGAGGAAAGATACTGAAATTTTAAAATAGTGAAAATCCATGTTAATAGAGGAAAAATAATGAAATTTGAATGGAAAAATAATGAAAATAAATTTTAAAATAATGAAAATCAGCTTTAAAAATAAAAATGAAGATAAATTTTTTAAATAATTATTTTTTTTAAAGGAAGATTTTATAAAGGAAAATTACGAAATTAAATTTAGAAATGACAAAAATAAATCTTTAAAACAATGAAAATAAATTGGACAAAATTCAAAATACCGAAAAAAATTTAAAATTAAACATCATGGAAATACGTTGAGAAATTAAAATCATTAAATATTTCAAGCTCCACATTTGTGGCCAGAATTGCAGTTGGGAAGTCAGTTGTAGGTGATGACAATATTGACTCCAGAATCTGGGAATAATCCGTGGCTGCTTTTATTTGGGAATAATCAGAGCCTCCCTTGGTTTGGCCAGCCAGAGAGAGCACGGATTCATTAAATTCTGGAATACTTCAACCAGGAACGCCTCCAGAGAGGGAATTCTGATGGGCAGCGACCTCAGGGCGAGCCTGAACTCCCTTTATTTTCCTTTAAAACCTCCTTTTCCTTTGGTTCTCCCAGTTTGATTTGTGCATCCTCCTCCCCCCTCCTCCGAATTGGGCAGGAATTATCCCGGCAAGCTCAGGGCCAGCAGCCCCTTTTTGAGCAGCAAAGATGAATTTGTTTGCCTGTCTCTCGTCCCGTCCTCGAGCCGTGTCCGTTGTCCCCGGCGCCGCTGCCGAGGTCGGGAATTAACGCTTTCCGTGTCGCTCCGCAGCTGGAGCAGTTCAACATGATCGAGAACGCCATCAGCTCCAACAGCCTCTACAGCCCCTGCTCCACCCTCAACTACTCCCAGGCTGCCATGATGGGACTGACGGGCAGCCACGGCAGCCTGCAGGACTCCCAGCAGCTCAACTACTCCAGCCACGGCAACATCCCCAACATCATCCTGACAGGTAACTCCGGCCCGGGAACGCCGATCCCGCGGGGGATCCGGGGGCTGCCGCTGTCCTGCTCCTCACCCGGGGCACCTCGGGAGCGGCCAGACTCGGGGTACGGGGATGGGAAAAGGTCTGGCACTCCAGAGGAGCTGAGGGAGACTCCGTGGGTTCTGCAGCTGCGGTCTCTGGGAGCAGGGACAGGAGCCAAGGAGCAGCTGGAGCTGTGGCAGGGGTTTGGGATGGAGAGCAGGGAAAGTTCTTCCCCCAGAGAACACTGCCCAGGCTCCCCAGGGAATGGTCCCAGCCCTGAGGCTGCCGGAGCTCCAGGAGCCTTTGGACACTGGCCAGGCTTCCCAGGGAATGGTCCCAGCCCTGAGGCTTCCAGAGCTCCAGGAGCCTTTGGACACTGCCCAGGCTTCCCAGGGAATGGTCCCAGCCCTGAGGCTTCCAGAGCTCCAGGAGCCTTTGGACACCGCTCAGGGACAGGGTGGGATTGTTGGGGTGGCTGTGCAGGGCCAGGAGCTGCATTCCATGATCCTCCTGAGTCCCTCCCAGCTCAGGATATTCCATGATCCCGGCCTTGGGGTTTCTCTCTGTTGAGCCAAGAAGGGAAAAGGGGATTGTTGCTGTTGAGGGGTTTGTTCACCTGGGCCATGGTGCCAGTCCAGGTGTGTCCCAGGGTCCCCCTCACCTGTAATCCCAGCACATAGGTAGAGCACCAGTTTTCCTATGGACTTTTCCTGGCTCTGAATTCCCTGGATCCTCTGCCAGAGCGAGGAGAAGCTGTGAGAGCCAAGCTGGCCTGCAAAGGGTTGGAGTGTCACATATGGTGGCCAGTCTGGTCACAGTGGGATTTGGGAAACAATCCCTGCCCAGGGACACTGTGGCTGCAGCCGGGGATTGCTGATGGGAATGGTGGAAATTGAAGTTATTCCTCCTAAACCTGAGGGAGAGAAAAGGGACTCGAGTGACACCAAACATCCAGACACGAATTTCGGGTTGCGTTTGGTGGTTTGGAGACGCCGGGAGGAATCTGAAATTCTGAAATCTGCAGGAGGGTGGGTGTTATTTATCTGAGAGCTCCATAAACGTTCCCAGGGGTTTTGGGAGCTGTGTTAGGACTTTCACACTGGAGTTTGTCCAACTGCATGTTCTGTTGCCCGCAGTGACAGGAGAATCCCCCCCCAGCTTATCAAAAGAACTGACCAGCTCCTTGGCGGGAGTGGGGGACGTCAGCTTCGACACGGATTCCCAGTTCCCTCTGGATGAACTCAAAATTGACCCTTTGACCTTGGATGGACTGCACATGCTCAACGACCCCGACATGGTCCTCACCGACCCCGCCACAGAGGACACGTTCCGGATGGACCGGCTGTGACTCCGGCCGGGATCTCTCCCGCAGGATCCGTCCCGGAGGAGGCTCCCGGAGGATCGGCCGGAGCAGCCGCTCCGTGCCCCCCTGTACAATGAGTAACCACAGCTTGTTGTTCTGAGCTTGCCGCGCTGCCGAGCCCCCGTCCCCGTGGCGCCCAGCGATGTCACCCCCGAGCCGCTCGTTGCCGTCCAGCAGTAAGGAGTTTCCCGGTTTTCCGGTTTTCCGTCGGCCTTTTCCTCTCCAGAGCCCCCCTCTCCCCCCACCAAAGCTCCGGCGGGACGCTGCCCGTGTCTCTCTGCGCTAGAGAAGGGGTTTGGGCAGCTGAGGAAGGGCAGGAGATGCTGGCAAACACCGAGATTTGGGGCTGGAGGGGCGAGCCCCGGCCGTGGCCCCTCCTCTCTCCCGGATTGGGAAGCAAATCCCTGCATTGCCACCCCCTGGAATCGTGACTGTGCTTTGTGACACCGTTCCTCCCTCCAGGTGCCCTGCTTGTCCCCAGCTGTGTCCCCAGCCTCTTGTCCCTCCCTCCTTTCCCAGCAATCCCGGCAAAGCGGAGCCGCCGCCGGCCACCGATCCCAAAAATCCACTTCAAACACTATTTTTTTTCCAAGCTTTTTATGGTTTTTGTTTGTTTGTTTGTTTTTTTTTAAATATATATGTAATATATATCTATTTCTATATATGGCTACATATATAGAGAGCATTTCTGAGCACACATGAAAGTTCTATAATTCATTACTTGATTAGACAGAGGATCAGAACATCTTAAAGCAGCTAAAAAGAAAATAGAGACTAACCTGCATAATCCTAATTTTTCCTTTGTGAAAGATTCCTGGGCAACAGGAAGGGCATTTCCATAGCAATGCCAGGCTCATAGAATCATGATTTTTAAATTTTTTTATTCATTACTTATTCTGTTACTTATTTATGATTTTTTTTTTTTTTGGTTGTCTTTTTTTTTATTTTTTTTTTTTTTTTTTTCTTTTTTATTTAAATATTTGGGTATTAGGAAAGTAGCTCAACTACATACAGCCAGTGGAAGCACTCTACGTAACTCTTGTACAGTACATTTTTTTTTGTGGTTTTATTCCAGAAATATATTATATATATTATATATATATAGGTATTTTTAAACTAACTGGAATTTTAAACAGATGTTAAGCAGGAATAAGGGAGCCTAAGGCAAGTTTAGATGTTTTCCTTTGGAATAGGCAAAAATAGGGTGGTTGGAACTTAAAAATTCCTTCATTCACCCAGGGGGAAAAAAGTCTCTTGCTCCACACAATGACCAGGGTTGAATCCTCCAAAAATTCTGTTGGATTAAATCGAGAATTGATTCTTTCTGGTGGTCCTTGTGAATATTCTGTGCTGCAAATTTAAAAAATCCCATCCAGATTCCTCAGACTGGGAGTTGGGGGTTTCACTCTGGCTGGATCGATGGTGCTTCCCAGATTTCTGGGAATCTGTGAATTTAAAGGGGCTGACATTCCCTGATGGAACATCCTCATTCCACCGGGATCTGCACGGGGACAGCATCTCCCAGCACAGGGAAAGGCAGGAATTAATCAGGAATTAACATGGTTTGGAGTCTTATTAACTAATTAAAAGTGTAACCCCCAGGGTGAGCTGCTCCTGGAGAGGGAAGCGCTTCTGTCCCACCCAGGACTGGGAGCAGCCACTTGGATTTCATTCCCCATTCCAGTTCCCAGTCCACACCAGCTGGGGTTTGTTCCCCTTCCCACCCCTTCTGCACCACCTGGATTTGCTTTTTGCCTCCAGACCCGTCCCTTTCGCAGCCCTTCCAAGGAAACCCCAACCCCCAGCACTCCCAGTTCCAGTCCCAGCTCCCTTGTTCCTGCTCGGGAATGGCGCTGGGCTGCTCTTAACGAGTTCCACCGCAATTAATGAGAGTCCTCCTGCAATTAACGACCTCTCACTGCTCTCCTGAGTTCTCCTGCTCCTAATGAGTTATACTAAGTTTCTGTGTGCTTCCAGAAATCCCTGGGCTGCCGTGCTGAGATTCCTGCCTGCTCTGCTGAGCGGGAGCGGGCTCGGGATCTCCCCCACCCCGGGGCGTCCGCTCACCTTCCGTGCCATTTGTTGTCCATTTGCACTAAAAACGTGGAATTTTTTCTTGGCTTCCCTGTGTCTTTTTTTTTTTTTTTTTTTTTTTTCTTTTTTTAATTTTTTAAATTTTATTTTCTCCTTCCCCACCCCCTCCAGAGGTTTCCCCGCATCTCTTGGGAATGTTTTGGGATTTTTTGGCAGGGTTTGAGCCCGGTAGGACACGTTCACTCCTGGTGGCCGCTTGTCTCAGATCCCTCACGCTTTTTCAGTTTAAGGAGGAGATAAAAGGCAGCTCAAACAGGAGGATACCTGGAAAAAAACAGAAGGAATTTGGGCCCCGGGTGACTCGGAGCCCTTTGCTGAAGGTACAGTGTGAGCCCAAACCGCTCCGTGCAGCTCCCGTAGCTCCGTGTGGGAATTCCGTGTCGCTCTCCCGTTGGAATGACTCCCGTGCATGTGGCAATCCTTGTCTGTGATGTATTTTTCTAACACCAGAGTCACTTCAGAGCGAAGCATCTGAGCAGGAGCTGAGATTCCTCACTGGAGACTCGGACAGGGAGCGGTGGCTCCGGCTCCTTCCCGGTTTTTTAACTCCGTGTGTAAATAAGAGCTCTTTGTTTCTTAGACTTGTAAGTCGACCTTGAAAATGGCCTTAATTTCAAATAACACACCTTGGATGCAACTGTCACAGTGAGGGACCATCCAGCTGAGAGAAATCCAGGTTCTGCTCCCTTGGGAGGGGGAAGGAGCTGGGATGTCCCCGTGGGAATGCTGTGTGTGCCGGGATGGGCTTCAGCTGCGGGCAGGGAAAAGCTGCTTCTCATCCCGACCCTTTGAGATCCAGGGATTCCAGCAGCTCCTGCCTTTCCCTTCCCCAAGGGGAACCTTTCACGTGGGAGCTGCCCCTGAGGGATTCCTTCCCCCCCTTTCTCTCTCCTTAAAATTCCAGTTTTTGTNATTCCCAAATTCCCAAGCTAGACTGTTGCATTTGCCAATACAATGGGGAAGAACAGGAATAAACCCTCGGTGCATCCAAAACTGTGATTTTTTCCAGAAGCAAACCCAGCCCTGGTGCTGTGGGGGGGGGGGGGGGGGGGGGTCTTTCCCCNGGTACAGTGTGAGCCCAAACCGCTCCGTGCAGCTCCCGTAGCTCCGTGTGGGAATTCCGTGTCGCTCTCCCGTTGGAATGACTCCCGTGCATGTGGCAATCCTTGTCTGTGATGTATTTTTCTAACACCAGAGTCACTTCAGAGCGAAGCATCTGAGCAGGAGCTGAGATTCCTCACTGGAGACTCGGACAGGGAGCGGTGGCTCCGGCTCCTTCCCGGTTTTTTAACTCCGTGTGTAAATAAGAGCTCTTTGTTTCTTAGACTTGTAAGTCGACCTTGAAAATGGCCTTAATTTCAAATAACACACCTTGGATGCAACTGTCACAGTGAGGGACCATCCAGCTGAGAGAAATCCAGGTTCTGCTCCCTTGGGAGGGGGAAGGAGCTGGGATGTCCCCGTGGGAATGCTGTGTGTGCCGGGATGGGCTTCAGCTGCGGGCAGGGAAAAGCTGCTTCTCATCCCGACCCTTTGAGATCCAGGGATTCCAGCAGCTCCTGCCTTTCCCTTCCCCAAGGGGAACCTTTCACGTGGGAGCTGCCCCTGAGGGATTCCTTCCCCCCCTTTCTCTCTCCTTAAAATTCCAGTTTTTGTGGCATCAGGCTGATCTGGAAGCAAACCCAGAGAAAAGCATGGAAGTGCTTCCCAGCACAAAAAAATCTGCTTTTATTTCAAACTTAGCACTCCCGTGCTCATTCCAGCGCCTGGGGCTCCCTCCCCGCAGGTGGCAGCAGAAAGGGAGAACAAAAACAAAATACCAAGGAGAGAATAGTGTGAATTGCTGTCATTGCAGAGTTTGAGTTCAGTGGTGTTGAAGCTGTCTGGTGTCTCCAGGGGTGACTGTCCCA
>VXAD01000736.1:472-143322 GCA_013399195.1 Dicrurus megarhynchus
TTTTTGGGGTCGAATTAGTCAATTATTGAGGAGAAGTGTCGGTAGTGGATGAACTCTTTAATATCTGCGGGAGTCAAAGAAACAAGCTGTTAGTTGCCACATTAATTTAAACACCTTAAACTTGGACAATAAGACTTAACACAATAACATTAATAGAACTGGGAGGTTAATAATGAGGTAGACATAGGGATAATCAGTGACACTCATGTGGATGATCAAGGTGGGTTTTCGCTGTGCTTGGTTCCTTCCCATCGGAGCAAGGAAGTGAGTCGTCAGACGGCATTACGGGTCCTTTTATCCTTCGAATATGTGTCCACCCCTTTTCAGCTGTTCTAATAGCTGTTTCTGTAGTGAGTTGAACCTGGAAAGGACCTTCCCATGCAGGTGTTAATGATTTTTCTTTCCAAGATTTTACCAACACCCAATCCCCTGGGCTGATGTTGTGAAGTCTGAAATCTAAGGGAGGTGCTTGAGCCAAAAATCCCTTTTCCCTTAGTTCGTTTAGGTTCTCCGATATAATTTTTATATATTGTTGGACTTGATTATTCGATATAAATCGATGGACTTGCTCTACACTGAATTTCCACCCCATGTTTTTTCTGACTGGCCTTCATATTTTACCCTGAGAGCACCCAACTGGATTAATAAAGGATTTTAGGCATCATGCTACAACTTCCAATTAAAGAATGGGTCTTCAAAGCCTCTGCTATGCCATGATTTAACCCTCTAGAGGCACCTCCTCAACACACTAATTTTCCTTCCTGTAAATTACTTTACATTTTTCCCATTAGACACATATGTGCAGCTTGACTTTACACTTGACAAGAATTGTCCCTTCTGTATTATGCTTATTCTTTGATCTCAGATGAATTAAATCAGCTTAATTCGCCTAATGCATAAAGCCTTGCACAAAATGCAGTCAGATCACAAAAGGACAGAGAAAGGAAATCCTGTAGCCTGAAGGTTAAGGCATTTTTCATGACAAAGCAGAGTTACTTCTACTGCAGTGATTATTTCTGTATTTTATATCCACTGAAAAAAAAATTGTCCGGAGAGACAGATGCAGAAACCCAACTAAGATTGACTGATCTCAGGGGTTTTGACTGATCACAGGGTTTTGCTTCACATCCCTGCTCCACAGTCTGACAGAAGAAGGATCTGAACATACATCTCTGACATTCGAGTAAGCATATTAATCACTGAGCTGTCTTACTTTTTTCTTTTTCTTATTTAGAGAGACTGACTACATACCAGTTTTCTAATGTATTGGAAAGCAACCAATGGAGATTTGGACTAAACAAACTTCTTTTCCTTCCTTCTTCCCTGACAGGAAGGGTGTCAGTACGTCTCCATCCTCAAACAAGCTAGAAACACGGGACATTTGACACAGATTGTTCCTTTGAAGTCAATACTAAATCGAGGCCTGTCTGCAGTGTTCAATCTGTATTCCAAAGGAAAGAGCTCTTATAGAACTATCTAGACAAACAGTGCCTTTGCTGAAATGTTCTCTGTTAGTCTCTTGCTACATCAGGACCAAGGTGGCAATGTTTACTGCTGTAAAATCAGTGAGAATCATCCACTTTTAAATGTGTTGGTTTTAGTCTTACCCATGCTTTATACCAGTGTACAAAAAAGGGGATTTTTATTCTTCAGCATTTCAATACTAAAGAAAAAAAAAAGTAAAAAATTACTTACTTCGGTAATTCCCAAAGAGTTTCCAAGTCAGTGTAAGAAAACCTAGGGGAATGAATGTAGTTAATCTTAGCTAAAATCTCAACACTATGTTTTAATAAAGATTCCCAAGTAATTGTGACTTCAAGTCACTGCTCACGATGGATAACATTTCCAGGGAAACAGGAATGATGCTGGGTCAGTGGTTTTGATTTAGCCAGACTTCTTTGGTAGGAAAGAAGCAAGGGAGAGAGAAGATGAAATAACCTTCAGACTCTGAATTCTCTTGCCAGACTGGTCATATGAGTCACTACAGGGAGAATTTATCCTGTCCTTCTGACAGTGTAAAGATTTTACTGGTTTTATTATAATTGGTCATGCAAAGATTTTACTTGTTTTATTATAATTGGTCATGCAACATATGCAGGTTTCTTTCTCTTTTTTTTTCCTTTTTGTTTTTAATGTGAAGGGACTATGCCATAAGCACAAGAAAAGTCTGTAACAGCCACTAGATTTTCATTTTCTCTCAGGAAAATACATTAAACAGGATTAAGGAATCTTAAAATAATTTAAAACGCTTCTTTCTAGGTCAAGAAAATGTTATATGAAACACGTTTCCTTGAAAAGTAGGCTTTATGTAGACCTTTAATTTTGGACTTTAAATTTAGACTTGTATAGTCACACATATTAATACATGAATCTATGCAATGACAGTTCAGAGGTGTGCTTGAATCCATTCATTGTTGATACGCTGGATTTATGGCAACTGGACCAGAGGTCTGTGAAAATTTGCTCGTCGTTCCCAACAGGATTGAAATGCTTCTGCTGTTCACCAGTCTTGTATGCTTGTCACCATTAATGTTCCCTCTAATTTACTTCTCTGTGTGTGACAAATGACCTCCTGAATACCAACGTGAAACTTGTAGGCCTAATTCACATGATGCTGGAAATGGGACAACAAAATAGATGAGTGTCTCTTCTTTTGATATTCTGGGGCTCACTCAGTTCATGGTATAAGTTTCTACAGATTTATGGCTTCTTCATCATGTTAGAAAGTAAAAACAAGTTATTTTGCAGTGCATTGTGTGCAGACCCTCAAATTACACAGTGTCCAAGGAAACACAGCTGCATCACTGATAGACATCTCATGTGGAAAAACTTAGAGCAGACTGAAAACACACCCTCCCAGCCAAGTCTTCACTTCGAGTTCTGTCATTCCAGTAATAGGTAAAGAGAGAGAGAGAGAAAAGAGGGGCATTCCGAGTATTCAGAATTGTCCTTTATGTGGCTGGGAGTAGTGCACCACTCAGGAGCAAAATCCCCAAAAGAAGCAGTTTGCCAGTCTGGATCTATCTCTGTGCTCCAGAGTTCTGGGCAAAAGATATGAAGAAGGCTGATGGAAGTGGGTTTCGGGGCTGTGAGGGCACCGGAGCATCTGGAAGACACGTGACGCGTCTCAGCATATTGTGTCCCGGTCCCTATGTTTGCAAGGTTTTGCAGATGGACTTACAGGAATCCTGAACTTGTGTTGACCTGAGGTGTTAACCACCCTCCATGCACATCCTCCCTTTTGCTCACTGCCTGGGGGCAATAAGCTCAGGGGCTGCCACAAATCCAGGGATGCTGGTCATACCCCTGTCACATTCCAGATTTCCTGGCCATTGCAGTGGTCACTAGTAAGCCTGTTTGTGGCTACAGCTGTGCCTGGCTCAGGCTGCTTGCTTTCATGGCTTCTCTGTTAGGCATAGCTGCCTGCTCAGAGGGTGGAAACCCATAGCAGTGTCAAGCAGCTACCTGCAGTGTGTAATACATCTCAAATAGTCAGGCATGCAAGCACAAAATTAAACTTTCCAGGAGTAAAATTTTTTTGCTCCAGTGATGATATTAAGTGAATTCAAAGAGTGAGCAGGCTTGGGTGGAATGGCTTCATTCTGAAGCCTGAATGGAGAAAAACAAATATTTCGGAGCCATGTACCGTTCTTTTGCTATAGTGCCATTTTTTCTAAGGTGATATATTTCACCCCAGTTTGTCCCAGGGTGTGGTTTCTAGAATATTGTGATGACCCACCCTTAAGGAGAAGGAAATTCTCTGGGCCTCTACAGTTATCCTTACTGTGCCTAAGCAATAAATCCTCTGTCTGAATTCACAGGGTCTCCCTGCATGTAGATTGTGCCACTTAAAACAACAACCCTCTGTGTCTGAAAAGCAGGGTAAGGGGCTGAGTGAGCAGGGATTCTGGAAAAATGATACTTGAACACTGAACTAAAGTGGTCTACTGAAGTGTGTGGCCTTAAGAACACCTGTGTAAATATGCATACGTAGAAAAGAAAATCCTTACTCCCATTGAAAGCAGTGGGAATTTTACCACTAGATTCAGAAAGGCTTGAATGCCATCTAGGGCATATTGGACAGTATAAATTAATGGTTTCTGGAAAAGATATTGAAATGGAAATGTCAAAATTTCCTTCGAAAAGAGAAAACAGCGTTTTTATTTTAGAAGAATGCTTTTGAAAAAAAAAAATCTCTTAAACTGACATTTTCTTGTTACTACTCACATCAGAAATGAAAAGTGGCTATTATCCAGTGACATAGAAATAGGTTACTGAAATTATTTGGGCTTTAGAGTTCCAGCTTGCCTGACACTAAGTGTGATGTCTGTTCTTTAGATGAAAAGATTTGATATGGCTGTATATATAGTAACAGGCAACTTTCTTGTTATCTTCAGAATATGAGCGTATGCAGATTATAAGCATTAAAAAACCCCTATCTATACAGTCTGGAGAGAGACCCTTACACAGTATTGATGATAGCCTAAGACTCTTCTGCTTCACTGCTCTAATGTCATAATTCTTAAATTGGATAGTCTCAGGATGTCCCGCCTATGTCCAGGCAGGAAATTGAGCCTAGTTCTCATTCCTGCAGTTATCTTCCTGATAATGGGTGGATGAGCATGGAGCACAATGCACTGCAGTTACCTGTGATGTGTAAGTTCTGCTGAAAAAAGCACGCAGCTATTTTCCCAGCACTATCTGCTTGGCACATACCTTCAAACAGAAACTATAAAGAGTGGAGACAGACAAGAGTTCCATTTCTTGTCTTGACTTTATGTGTATCAGCCCTTGGCAGGACTAAATGACAGTGAAATCAACAGTCATAAACAGATCAAGAACAAAGGTTCATGGTATAAGCTGTTTCTTTTGTTCTTTGTTTGCTATTCTTGTGAATACAAAATTAAAACACTAAGCAGCTGTTATCTCCTGTTTGTGGCTTAGAGCAAAAGCCCAGAAAACCCCTGAATTTTACATTGTTCCACATCAAAATCGTGATTCAAGCCTGTCCTGATGCAAACAAAACTCACTCCTTCCTCAAAATACTGATGCAAATGGGACAATTTTTACTTCTGGGTTTTCTGTTGTCTTTATAGATTGGGTGTACTGGTAGCACCATGAACATTTTTGGTTGTCTCCTCTTTCCCTAGCACAGTCTGAAACCCTTAGAATCCTCATGGGCAAATAGTTGTATTACCCTTGAGGAATACATTCTATTGCAACCATGTTGTCCATTTGTCATTCTATTTGTCTTTTAAGTTGAAACAACAGAATTGCTGTCTAGCTTTCTTCATAGTCTTGAAAAGGACTGTGAATAATTCACAAACCTGTTGAGATCTAAGGTAGCTGTACTGATGGTCTGTGAGGGGTCAGAGAGAAAGCCATACTTTGCTTTTTATGCTTAGAAAACAAACCAAAGAATCAGTCAGGAGGAAATCGTTGCTTTAGCATGGTCATGTTGAAAGTTGCTTAAGAGAACATGTTCTGGTTGGGCCTAAACAACCTTGGTAAATGTTCCTCTAGAAAATGCTTGTGAAAGCTTTAACCAGTAGATCTGCAATACTTATTCAGCTGGTCTTCTCAATCTGTGCCCTTTGAATCCAAGGTTCTGAGGGTATCTAACAGTTTATTGCTGGGTGATGCTCCAAAACCAGTTTCCTAAACTGTTTCAAATTCTTTTAAAAATACAGCGAAGGAAAACACTGCTTTTTAATGTTAAAACTCAAACGGCAACATCAGAGAGAGAGGAGACAGAGACTTCTGTTGCCTTAGTAGAGATGCATTGTAATAGAACAGAATTCTGAATGCCAAGTTTAAGTATCTCAAATACCAATATCAACAGATTTCCCCAGAGATCATAGGCAGATATATTAGCTAAAAGACTAAAGCACTGTTTCTGGAACATGCTGAATTTCCCTCAACTCCCTTTGAACTCAGTGGGAAATATAAGGGTGTCCAGGGCAGGAGAAATTATAAAGGTATGGGATAATGGCGTTCATCATCTTGCTTCCTAAAATGCCCTTTGGGTTTCTTTTTGTCTCTCATCATTTCTAGATTAAAGCCTAGGGAGAGGGTAGAATATTAAAATATCATCCAATTTATAATTGCTTACTAAAGTCAATTCACAGATGACCTTGAAAAAAAATTAATCCAGCAAGCTTATAAAAGAGGATGACCCAGTCATTCTGATTAACATCAGAGCAGGTGATGGAACAGCAATGTGGCGGGAGTGAAAGATGATAGAGGAGATTAAAGCACCCAATATATTAAAGGATTTCTTCAGGAATTTCCTCTTCCCTTGCATCCTGACAAAAATCTACAGATTCACGTTGACAGTATAAATATATTATAATTTCAGTATCTGGTCAACAGCTCTTGCTACATGTAAAGCAGGCAATTTAAAATTCTGTCAAAGTATTATTAGCTTGGATTTTTCCATATTAGAAGGAGACTCCTTCTATGAAAATGTAAACCAAATTCATAAACATTCAAGAATCTAGAATTTATTTCTAGGTTTATTTTCCTTGTCTTTTAAAGCAAAATTTTATTGTCATTTTACCTTGGGCAAAGACTGTGAGGAATAACAGACAGGTGGTGGATGGTGAGAGAAACAGGTTTCCTCAACATTGTTAAAAGCAGGATAAAACTGCATGTCCTTAAATGATTAATACTGTTTTTAAAATATGAAACTTTGGGGTTTTTCTTCGAATCAGACAGTTATGCATCTTCAAATGTTTCTTTGCTATCTATCTGGAAGGGATTGACTAACATTCATGGGTTTGTACGGTCTAGAAGTTTAGACACTTAAATGGATGGAAAGGAAAGAGAAAAATCTGAAACTAGCTTTATAGGCTGAAACGGAGTCTTGAGGGAACTGAAGACCAAGGGGAGCTGGGGTGGCCAGATGTTACAGAATAGCTGTAGTGCAAATGCCCCAGCAACCTTAGTCAGACACTTTTAAACTTTCTTACACTGAGGGACTTCCTGACAAAACTTGTAAAATAAACAGGAGAAACTTCAGCTGACATTAAATGGCTGCGCTCTGATTTCGTGTATTTACCAGGTGACTGCAGACAGGAAGTATTTCCAATTCTGAGTTCTACAGCTCCTTACTAGTGGTCCCCAAGGGCAAGAAGACAGCTGTGTTCAAACCGTTTAGAAGCTACATGCTGAGATTTACCTTCAGGGCAAAACCTTGAAAGTTTAGTGCTGACTTCCATAACCTTCATGTCAGATGTAAAAATGCAGTGCTGTATAGCAATAAAATCAAAGAACACGAGCAGTAGGCACACATCTTTTTAAAGTTAACAAAACACTGCACTAAACGTTCAATTTCTTCCTCAAGGTATGACAAGTGACAAATGATTGTTAGGTTTCTGAATGTACTCCTGGTGGCCTTTCCATTAAATATGTAAAATTGAAACAGAACTGACAATAGTCTTGCAGAAGTGAAAACTTTGTTTCAAATCAGAAACAGTATACCTGCTCCAGTGAATTTTAACCCAGTTTTAATCCTCCATGGCCAGACAAAATCTCTATATAGATGCTAGAGAGGGAGAGGCACAGGGAGTTACACCTGTGGCTGAAACACCAGAAGAGAAAATAATCTGTAGATGGCATGTCCAACACTCAAGGCAAAGTTTTTTGTCAGAGAGAGCTGCAAATGCATAGATATGGGTGACTGAGGAAAAGGTTTCAGTCCTGAAATAGTGCCACTTTCACTTAAAATTTTTATGCCAATATTGTCCCTAATTAACAGGAATCATTATAAAAACAAAAGTAACAGAGCCAAACATCAGACTGTTTTAATTGTCTGTGACTTTCTCAACTGTTAGTTATTAATGTTTATTTAATTACAGCAGTGCATACAGTGGTTATGAAGCTTAACTCGGTTTGCTCTTTACAGGTGCAGCAATCCTTCTCACATGAGTGGACCGAATATGAAAACACAATGTTTAATTTTAGATTTGGTGTTGTTTTGGGGTTTTTGCAGTCGATGACCATGAAGAGTTCTGCCTTTGGATTTTGCAGAATTTGTTTGTTATTCCATATTTTTAACAAACATAATAATTAAGTTTATTATTTGATAGTGAGCCATTTTATTTTGCTGTGTGTCAGTTAATTATGTGGTTTAATGCCGTGGTTTTAATTTTAGAGAAGATAGGCGGCTGGACAATCTTGTCAAATGTGTTACTTAAGCAGGCAGATAGTGAAAATTAACTTTATGGTTAGTAATTCATTACTGTTCCCATATCCTTCAAAATCAAATCACTTAGAATTGCTTACTTTCATTAGATACAATCATTGCATTTAACTACACATTTAGAAGAGCCCAAGCAATTTTTTCTATGTTATTTTAATTACATGGTACATAGTAAAAGCAATTCATTACTGGGACAGGTACAGCACACTCATTTGAATATAAGTCACACCCACTCGCTTAAACTCTTTTTTTTTTGCTTTCAAAAAAGGGAACAAAGAAACACATTTTATCTTGTTCAATATCCTATTTCCAACAGCAGCCAACACCAAATGCTTCCAAGGGGCAAAAAAGTCTCTTCAATTAAAGGCTAGTGAATCTACTGCAGAGATTTCTGCAAAGCCTACCTTGTTGGAATAGATGATGTGAGGTTCGACTCAATTATCCCTCAGAGGTGTCTTCCAGTCCAAACTTTTCTATGATTCTATGAATATAAGGAAAGATAATATCTTCAGACGCTATTTCCTTCAAATCTGGAGAGTTTACTTCTTAGACTTTTGGACTGTTCCAGAACAATCCAATACATAATATTTTACATTTATTCATACCTCACTAAGCCTCTATCCACTGAGGATTTGGGATATCATTAACAGTTACAGCTCTAAGTTCCATACTTGTACAGTACAAAGGAAAAAGGAAAGCAAAACTAAGATTTAATTGTGCCATTGCCTGATGCGTTAGGGAATTTTGTTAAATACCAATTCATCATGCTCTAGTGGTACAGCTGGGGGATAAGGCTCTTCTTCACACCACTGATAAGTCTGTCTTTCTTCTCATGCTTGACAAGCTTAGAAACAAGCACTAATGCAAAATTTCAGAAGTGTCAGTTCAGTTGCTTTGAGGTAACAAACATGAAAAGTACAGTTTGAGAAGCTTAAAGAAAGATCAGCTGAAGTTTAAGAGTAGCTGCTCTGAGGAAAGCTTAAACTCACAGAAAGGTTAGCGATGGTCTGGTCAGATCAGGGAAACACAGCAGCTTCTCTTCAGTGTTATATTATTTTGTATAAGAAATTGTCAGTTTGAATGTCTAACCCACAGTCACCCTGTACTTTCAGTTTATAGTCTCAGGAAAACTGTTACAGTTCACATTTACATGCATTTTCACTCTGAAACTGTCATTGACAGTTCCCTCTACACAACAGGGGTGCTTAGGAGCAGATAAGCATGCAGTGCTTTAGGAAGTATATGTTATTAAGATCTAATTATGATGTTACCACAGGTACAATATCAAAATTGCTTTGTAACAGTCCAAACACACTAGAAAAAGAGCTGCTCTGGAGGTTGGGTTGTGGGGCCAGGTAAGCACCAGGCTCTGCTCCCTGGCACAGCTTCCTCCCCAGTGGACTCTGGCACCTGTGCTTGGCTTCACAGGCGGCTTTCCCTTCCTCCAACACCTCCCACTGCCGCAGCACAGCCTGCCCAAGTAAGTTGCTATGAGTTCATAGTATGTCTTTAGCTATCTCCCTCTGGAATCCTGAGTGAGCATGCGAAGGAAAGGGGACCTGCTAGACCTCACAGCCTGTAATTTTATTGCTGCTTTTGTTATTGCTTTTCCTTTCCTAATGCCATGTGATAAGGTTGAGAAACCAGGAGGAAGGACACATTGCAGGTTTCATTAATCCTTTCCCTTTGGAAAGCTGGATATCAACTCTTGCTTACATTTCAGCCTCCGTTTCCATCCAGGTACAGCAGGATCCCAATGGGTTTAGGCAGAAGTGAGCATTTTCAGCAGTTTCTGGGCCCCTGTCTCAGACTATTGCAATGTTTTATCTGAGAACAACCATCTTGTCTTTGCTTCTGAAATATGGCTGGGCTCTGTTACAAGCTCAGTGTGCTGCTTAGAGATGCCTTGCCAAGGTTTACACACAGATCTTCTATTGCTTCTGGTGCTGCTGAATAATTCTCTCTGTTTCTCTAGTTTCTTATCTATGGATGAGCTTCTTGGTGAACAAGAAAATGTGTTGCTGTCTAAAGCCCTGATCCTGCAAGGTGAGAAATGCCCTCAATTTTTAATAAATCATCACTCCAACGAATGCTGAGATTTCCAATACACTGTAGGACCAGAGATTAGCACATAGCTCCATGTCACTCACTAGGCAGTATTAGACATGCTGCTGTTCTAAGTCCAAATGCTTTCTGGAGCTGCATCAGCAGCTTCCATAGCCCTGGCAGGAGGCTTTCATTTCCCTGGTGGAGATCACTGCCCTTGACCTTATCCTGAAATCAGGTTCCTGGGAGAGAGCTGATTACTTTCCCACTCCTTGCCTAAAATGAATATTTCAATGTTTTACCAGATGGCTGTTTAATGCAAAACTCAAACACGTTTAGAAATAAGTTCCCAATGCTATTCCTTCTCTAATAAACATCTGAACTTTCAGCATGGTGTCTTGTGTTCAGCTCTTAAATGTTGTCTTCTTCTTTAGTTCTTTGAGTTCTGCAGGGAGAGTATATCAGCTTCAACTGAAAGCAGCAAAAGCACTTTTGTATGTTTTGCTTAATTGGAAGCCAGATGGTTATGAATTCTCTGCTGGGAGAGACACAATAATGAGTGCCCTCCTGAGGAGGAGCTGAGCTGATGCCTTTTCCCTGGATGACATAGTGAGTTGTTCGCACAGGGCCCCCTGTGGCACCATTTGTGGCACAAGCAGAAGCATATGTTTTTGATTCTTTTCTCCAGATCAAATACTTAAGTGATTTAAGCAAAGTGATACATAAGTGGTAGGCTCTACGGTATTTTAACACACTGCAACAAATCTCTTTATGCTCATAATTTTTATTAAAAATGGAGTGAAATCAGAACTGGACATGTAATTTTTCAAGTTTGTATCTTCAAATAGCATTTAAATACTTCATGCAGATTATCTGATCTCAAATCTGCTTGTGGTGATTAATAAAACGTGAGCACAGGCATGAACTGTTTTCAAACTGCTGTTTACACTTGCTCATTTGACAGATTTTCTGAGCAAGAGGGTATGAGAACACTGCCACTTGTTTGTGCTAAAAAAGTCAGAGTTTACATTATGTTAAACATTCATGCTGTAGCACAAACAAATTAAAACATCATGCCCTTTTTACTCAGTAAATGTAATCTACTAATATTGTTTTGCAGTATTTCAAATTCCTTTGCTGTACTAATAACTGCAGGAATATTTAGAAAAGCAATCATCATTATAACACATTTAATTTAAGGAAAACTAGATGTTTTTAACAGCTACTCTTTTACTCTGTGATTACACTACATATAAGTCTTAGGTAAAATTAATA
This sequence comes from Dicrurus megarhynchus, assembly GCA_013399195.1. Lineage (NCBI taxonomy): Eukaryota > Metazoa > Chordata > Aves > Passeriformes > Dicruridae > Dicrurus > Dicrurus megarhynchus. The sequence continues at coordinate 11,997 of VXAD01000736.1, forward strand.
AGGTAGAATTACAATGTTCAGAACTTGACACCATTCAAGCCTCATCATATCCTTTTCTCTGCTGGATTTAGGGACAAGCTATGTTGAAAAAAAATGAGTAATGAAGTCATCCTCCTTTTTTTCCTCCTTCTCACAAGACATCTTTGAACTCTTGGGCAGACCACCCAGATCCCAGACCAGAGATGTGCAAAACAGTTTTGGGGTGTAGTGTTATGTAAAGGGTACTTTTGTGAGATTAAGAACTGAAAACAGAATTCTTAATTGTCCTGTGCTGGTTAGAAGCTGATGAAAATCCTCTTTCCACAGGACTGGCAGGACGACAATTCCAGCTCAAATAGTCCTGGAGCCAGTGTGTAACCTTTCAGTAAACTCTTTCCCCCTTGAAGTGACTGGAATCACAACATTTGCAAGGGGAAGAGGGGGAAGGCAGAGAAGAAAATAGTAAAGTCTTCAAACAAATCTGATTTAAAACCCAGAAGCGCATTTGCCTAAAAATAACAATAACAACAACGACAATGGGACTTGAACTCAACTACCAGGATTGTATAAAGATGAGCAATATGGCTGGGGTATCAAGGGTACCAGCTAGCAATAACACTCATCACTTCCATGCTCTGAATACAAATGAGTATTTCCTCTACTGTTGTCATTACAAATCTCTTTTTTGTCTCAGGTATTACTTTCCCAAGCTCAGATACATTCTTAATTAAAATCAGGTAGAGAAAGCTCCAAGGTCAACCTATAACAAAGACCCAGAACAAATAATAAAGGCTTCAGTAAGTGTAGCACTAAAGATTTTTCCAGTTGGTTTAGTTCAAGGGACTAATCAGCTGTTAAAGACAGAAGACTGTAGCTTAAGTCTTTTAGTCTCATAAACTGAATATCTTCAGAGCTTTACCATGGAATTAATTTGGCTTTACTGGTGTTGCTTCAGCCAAATTACCAGTGAAATTAACCACCCTTATACATGAGTCCCCACCAACTACAGAATTTTGCCGGATGTCCGTCAGCTACAAGACACTGCAGGGCAATAAATACTCAGTATTACAACATAACTTTCAGCTGGCTTTATCACTTTAATCTGTCAGACCAATCCTCACTGCATCACTTTGTGAAAAGTCAACTGAGGAGTCTTTCATTTATATTTGTTTTTAGAGCTTGACCCTGCAGAGTGCCAAATACCATCAGCTCCCAGGGAAGTCCTGGTGAATTGAGTCACTTTGTGCCCTTCAAGACTAGCTCCTAAATTGAGTTATTAGCAGTACAGACATGGGCTACCTTACTTTGCTACCTGAAACAAGCTGCAAGAACAGCTTGTTTGGCTTGAATCAGTATTTCAGCTCAGGCAGCCTTAAGAAATCATCAGTCAGGAGGCAAACTCTTGGGGCATTGAGCCCTCCTGCTGCTGCCGACATGGCTGGCTCTAGAGCTGCTCAACCCTTCACTCTCTGGCTCAGCACTAACTGGATTCAGCCTTCAAGGGTCAGCAGCTGCTGTTGTCTTCAAGGTTAAGAGCCTTAAATTGCTGCTGAAACGTAAAAAAGCTGTCAGCCTTTGTCTCCCCATGCAATTGTAATGCAGCAGTTCTTGCTGTAGAAGTCATGAGTAGCTCAGTCATGATTTTTCTCAACATTGTCTTCAAATGCCCTTGAAAACTTGCCAGTAAAGAGAAGAAAGGGGGGGCTGGGGGGAAGCTTGGCAAGAATTCAATGATGAACAGAAGGAAAATATGGGAATGGTGTTTATTTATGGTTAAGGGAAAAGTAAGCGGTGATAATTTTGCTAAACCGGTGAACAATTATGAAATTAATTCAGCCATAATATCCTGGTGGATGGGAAGCCTCTGACACAGTTGGTAGCTTAACAGTAAGAAGATGTGAGTCTTAATGAAACACATAATAATGTAAATTTTTTCTTGATGGATTCCCCTTTTGAATTCACAGGTGAATTATGAATGGCCTAGACCTTAATCACATAGAAAAGAGGGAATGAGCCTCCTCCCAGGAGTCTTACTTGCTTGGGCTGTGTGGGGTTTACTGCTGTTGCCTAAATGCAGGTGCCATTCAAGACATCCCAGGGGTATCTGAGACGTCTACACGCAGATATTACACAGGAGCTAGGAAATATTTGAAGAGACAATTTACTGCCAGACATCTGTCTGAAATGTTTACATTTCACTGTAAGACTGCAGCCAGAAAGCAATGGGCTGTGGTGGAGCTGGCCTCAGCCAACAGCACATCATTTGGGATAAAAAAATGACACAGGTATGCAGCAACTGTCGACTCCTGGACCTTCCTATTTCTTCCAGTATTTATTCCGAAATGTTACTTTTATTGCTCCAAGAAAGTTAAATATATGTATGAGAGGACATATAACCGATGGCAAGGGAAGGCTTTTTGTTACTGTAGTTTGATTTCCCCTGTGCTGGGTGCTTTGATGTCCCATGATTCCAGCTGTGGTGGGTTGAGAGTGACTGGCTGCCAGACCCCCTTACAGCCACTATCTCCCTTCTCCTCGTCAGCAAGACAAAGGGAAAAAACGTGATGAAAAAGCTTGTGAGTTAAGATAAAAACAGGGAGATCGCTCAGCAATTACCGTCATGGGCAAAACAGGCTCAACTTGGGGAAGATTAATTTACTGACAATTAGAAATAGAGTAAGATAGTGAGACACAAAAACAAAACTAAAAGACAAAACTAAACCTGCCTTTCCCCACCTCCCCTTTTTCTCAGGCTCAACTTAACTCCTTTGTTCGTGACTCTTCTTCATTCTCCCTCCTGCAAGTGGAACAGCTTTTGAGGAATGAGGTCTGCAGGCAGCTTACAACACTTTGTCTCTGCTGCCCTTCTTCCTCTTAATTTCCCCCAGCTCCAGCATGGGGGATGCAGTCCTTCATAAACTGCTCCTTTGTGGAAGCAGGAATAACCTTTGTGCCAAGAAGGTTGTTTCTCTCACATTTTTATCATTCCGTTCTCACAGCTGCTGTGAAGTGGTTTTTACCCTTTTAAAAATATTTTCACAGAGGTGCCACCAGCCTGACTGAGCTTTGTGGAGCCGAGGGTCTGTTTTGAAGTCAGCAGGAGCTGGCTGTGTGTGGGATGGGGCAGCCAGCCTGTGGTCCATTCTCACAGAGGCCACCCCTGCAGTCCCTCCTACGCCTCCTCCCCCCACCCAGTATAACCTTGCTGTGGAACCTGCTTCATCAGCATCCCCCTTAAGGAGTCCCAATGCTGTGTAAAACTCAGAGGTAAGAACATGGTTGAGCCCACCTAGTTGGGATTATTGTGGCAGTTTCTGCTTTGCTTGAAGTTCCAGTGAAAAACCCAAATGCACCCAAACCACCCAACATACAACACTAAAAGACCACGATTCATTTCAGGTCCCTGAATAGCTGAACTCCTTTCCAACCTTTCAGGTCACCCTGGAAAGAACCTTTTCAGAAATATTTGTCAAACTGAAAACACTTCCCTTAAGTGATAATAACTGGTTTGGAACTTTGTGTAATGAAAACTTGAACAAGTATTCAATTAATGAAATAATTTGTTACTCTGTTAATCTTCCCTTTTACCTCTAAAATGTTAAGCAACAACTTATATATATTCTCAATTACATATCTGCCTTTATCTCCTCATTTTCCACCTTCACTATGACTTGTGAAGATGTCAAAAGAAAACTGTTGTCCAAAAGAAACTGGTGAAATAATTCAAAAGTAAAGTATTCTATAGTGTTTCTCATATGTTTAGATCCTCACCAAGGACCTGTTAATAGACTATTAATCTGAATAATTGGGGTCTAGATGACAATTTTTGTCTGTCTGAAGGAGTCACTTTACAATTAAACTCACAGCTGGTTGCTCCAGTAGGTCCTTGCAATCTTCTGGCTGTACGCTGGCTCCTCTCCAACGTCTTGTCTCTGTGATGCAGAAGGCTGCTGAAAGGTGCAAAGGAGAGACAATGTACCATGCCTCGTTTCCTTGTGTTGAGCTTTTATGGAAGGACAAAACCTAAAAAACTTGTCTCTGCCAGTAGGAACATGTTGAAGGAGTCTCAAGTTGTAAAACCAGGTTTGAACTTTTCCTTCATTCAGAGCAATTACAAGTATCTCTCATCATTAGCATAATGATAATAGAAGCTTAATTAGCTCAACAGTTCTGCCAAATGTGAGGGGAATTAGGTGGTGGGTTCAGAAGTTGCTGGCAGAGATGTTCACTTAGGCTGCTAATGGGACTGCATGGAAAATGGCACCTTTGCTGATTTCAATTATATTGCTAAGGATGAGTTTTATATAAAATAATTTGCTATAAATTTAGCAGTGTGACCTACAAGGCAGGGCTTTGGACTGGGCTTAGAACTGGAGTCTGTTTCCAGTTCCATTGCAGATCTGCATAGTGACTATAGCAAAAACTTTGAGTCTCTCAGTTTCTGCATCTGTTAAACATCTTTAGAGAAGATCACTTTCAAGTTGTACTTTGATATCTGACTTCAAATGTGTAGTGCTATTGAGGACCTTATTATTATAGGGAGGATAGCAGGCAAACCAATCTGTTTGCTTCTGAGTTTGACAAGATCTGAGTTACAGCAGGCCTCATTTATGTTGTAACAGAGGCTGGTCACTAGAAAAGGACGACAATATTTTTACTCTTTACTAATATCAACCTAAGATAAAGGCATTTTCTACACTGTTGTCACAAGAGCTGCATTACTGCAGAAATCTGTAGAATTTATTTCATAACCATGGCATTGTTCTTCTGAAGTATGGTTTCTGTAGCCCAAATAAAAGGGATTTTAATTAAAATAAGAAATAACAAGTTTTGTCTAAACATGAGGTTTTACTTTCTGTAAAAGAATTAAAATATAAGAACAAGCTACACCCATAAAGCATTTTATTGTTTCAAAGTCTTAGTTACTTATCAGACTTGTTTTCCTTTCAGGTTCTCCCTATTTCTATTAAATTGTTTAATGTTATTTTCTTAATGCCTTCAATACAGTACTGAAAACAACCCTGCACTGTCAAAATTGCAGATGGCCAGAAACCAGACAGCTTTCCATGAATAAATGTAATTCTGGGCCATATGCACTCTTGATAAGGAAGGTAAGTTTTTCATATGAGTGCTGAAAAATAAAACGTATGTACTGATGTCTAAACTGCCCAAAGGACAGGAATAAAACTTGTATTGTGTTGTTTCTTAGGCTAAGTTCCTATGGGAAAATTTTTAAAAGCCATTTGTTTAAACCTGTATTTTTGAAGATCATTGTCTTGGGGTATGTCTGATTTTTTCACACTGACCTCTTATTGCATTCTGCCTAGCTGTTGAAAATCTCCGGAGACAACTCTCTTGTGACATTAAAAATAAATGCCCAGATAGATCCACCAGGGTTCCAGTATACAACCAAAATGAAACAAAACCCCAGAAGATAAAGTCCATGTTTCAATCTGCTGATGCCATGGCCATTGGCCTATGGTACTGCTACATAAAAGCATCTTATTGGGCATGAGACCTAACATTTTCCAAGAACTCTTGTTTGCTTTGTGCAGAATAAGATGGCTCCCAAACATTCCCACATTGTTGGATTCTCTTCCCATCAACAAGAGAGGGGCATTTGTGTGATTTCTCTTATTTGGAAGCGAGTGTCCAGGTTAGGTGAAGCAAAATAATTTTTAGTGGTCACTAAAGCAGCATTTCGTCTTAAAATGAGAATTTGGGTTGGTGACACAAGCTTCTCTGTTACAGATATTCTTCAAATTGACTTGATCTTGGAAAAGTCTTGCTGAGTCTAAGTGCCGTTTCTAATCATGCAGACATATTTTAAATTTATAGATGTAGACATGCATCAATATATGGATAAATTGCCTGATTCATGTGCACATGTGGTTTTGGTCACCTTTGTTCGGAGACACTGATTCCAGTAGCCTGAGAGAAACCGAGCTGGAGCAGCTCCATGGCCAAGCTTCATTGGTCAAGCCAGTAGCATGTATTCCTTCTGGGCCCACCTGATACACACACATAAGCATGGATAGCCACACAAATTAACACAGACAGAAGCACTCATGCAAACACAGGCTGCCTGATCAAAGATATTCTGTACGGGAAGAGATAGACAACATTCTAGGTGCTCAAGAGAACAAAGAATCCACTATACCTTTAAAATGAACCAATCTGTGGTAATTTAGATGTGAACTTTTAGAAAATAATTTAATATTCTCCACTTTTACAAGGTTAATTTTTTCATGGCTTCTTGATCTCACAGATATCTAAACAACGTCCAGATTTAGCTTTTGAAAGCATTTACTTGCCCTCTGGTTTCCTTCAATGTTATTACAGTGTGTAGTTTAAATCTTCTTTAATCTACTTCAATTCTGGCAGATTGATTAATAAACATTAATTATAAAGGTGCTGAGTAGGCATCATGAAAGAAGAGGATGAAGAGAAGGTAATGGCTGGGGAAGGGAGGATAAAATGTAATGATCTTTCTGGTCTGATATGTCACTCTATGTGAGTATGTCTTTATGCTGCTCCCTGTTTTACCAAGTCTAGCAAGCAATCACACGTAACTAAGCCCTGACTTTGCTGCCACACAGCTGGAGCTTCGTCTCATGCATTTGCATCCCTGTCTCAGCCTCTACTCTCACCTGTGATGGAATTTTACAGACCTTGTCCATCATGGGTTTGCCATCTGGCTATACCTCACACTCAGCAAAGCCCTGCTCATGAGCACACTCACCTGCTGCGCCCCTGAATTTTTCTCCTTACCCAATACACTGGCTGCATCCTTGAGCTCATAAGGCAGCACAGCATTGCTTCTTGCATCCGAGATGACGTGACCTGAGCAGCCTTTGTGCCAGACCCCGGCAGTGAGAATGGGCCTTGGTGGTAACAAACTGCTCTATCCATTTTTGTTTTCTTCTCTGTGAGTTTTTTGACTCTTGGTCAAATAAAATTAAAAACAAGAAAATCTGCTTAACTAAACATAAAACCTCCAAAACCCATCAGTTTGTGCCCCTGAGAGCTCAAGGGATAGCGTCAGCAGTAGAGAATGATGAGATAGAGCAGGGTCTGCTGTTTTGGCAGGAAAAGCCAAGGAGAGCATAGAAACTTATGGAACAGGAGAAACTTATTTTCCAAGTCAGAAAAGAGAAATAAGGATAATATACGCTGGGAACAGAAGTGGAGAATAAAATTCCTGCTAATAGATTATATTCATTCAGGAAGATATATTTAGATCTGCTGAAAAGTTGTAACAAATAATTATGGGTACAAATTGTGATTAGAAAAAGCGCATCCCGAATTTCTCTTACTTGATAAGTTGAACTAACACAGCATACAATTTCCATATTCATTGACACTATGATTGTGTGGATGAGCTGGTGGATTAACTTACTGTTGGTCTGACAAACCCATTAAAATAGGGTACTGTGAGAGACTAATAACTTCAACTTTGGAAGCAAAATCCTGTGCTTTCTGTTTCTACTATGACGATCTGCCAGATGGTTTCTGTGTCCTTTCTATGGTCACTGTTCGTTTATTATACCAAACAAATCCTTCTCTTTGCTATGTGAAGCCATTAAGTTGTTCTTCTAAAGTCTCACTGAGCAGAGTGATGTCAGTCACTGAGAAAAGTAGATCTTTCACCAGGCACTATTTTTACCATAAAGACCTAAAATCCTGCAAATGGTTACACAGCCATCCCTCGGCTCTGATACTGGAGCAGGCTCAGCAAATCCAGGTTCTTCTCTTGCTCCTGTCAGGGGTTTCATCTGTTGTGTTGGTCAAGTGTCTTAGGCCAAGAGTTAAAAACATGGCTTCCATTTGTATGTCTTAACTTGAAAAATTTTAAACTGGTTTTCCAAGAAAAGGAGCTAAGGGTATGCAGGAGGCACTGAATAATTTTTAAAAGCTACATTTTTCCTTCCCATCCTTTCTTTTTTTTTTTTTTTTTTTAATTTTGATGCCATGGTTATTAGCATTTGTTATGAATGGAGTAGCTACAAGAGCTGAGAATTCAAAGTTAAAAAACAAATCTCTTTTAGAAAGCTGTGATTTAAACCCTTAAGCTTGGTGTTCTCAGTATTCATTAGTCACTTTTGGACCTCTTAGTATTCATCTTGCTGGGTGTCAGCAGGACAGGCATAGTACAAATATATTTGCATCTGACAGAGGTGTGCCACAGAAAGACTTGGGATGAAACAGACCCCTGAACTTCAGAGATGACTAAGCAGCAAAAGTTTCTGTCATCTTTCTGTGAAGGCTTTGCTGCAGTGTCATCATCTATCCCTTTTATATTATATGCCCTACACATTTTAGAAACAGACTTCACTGTATTTTAATGTCTTCCAATTTATTTTGTTATGAAAGGACATAAATATAGATAGCTGCAATGACTGATTGCTTTTTCTGTGTTGTTACACCGTAGTGTTTTACGTTCGAATTTTCAATTTCATGGTGGATAAGAATATATTTCTAGTTCACTAGCAGAAATTGGCATATGTTCAATAAACTATCCCAAAGATATATTCCTTCTTATGGAGGTGATGTTCTAACGATTCCCTCCATTTTCAAAGCTGTTTGGAGGCATTCAAAGTCAGCTTTATTAAGCTGATAGATCAAGACTGGGGATTTAGGCACAGAAAAGCTCAGCGCTGCTGAACTTAACATGTGTCTAGCCCTCATAGTGGTATTAACACTGCTGAATTTTGTGTCTAGGCATAGTATTTCATAAGGCTCTTAGCTCCTCATGGCTTGATCCCAAAAACTAGAACTTCCAGAAGCAGTTTTTGTTCTCCCTAGACCCCATTCTATTGTACCCATGGATACAACTCTGCAAAAGCTTCTAGTCTTCATGAAATATTACTTTAACATCCTGGCTAAATCCAGATTAATCCAAGAGGCACTATCAAAAATTCGCTCCTATACTTTACCTGACAGAAAATGACTAATGGTTATTTGGCAGTTATGGCATTTAAATATTGACAGTCTTCCTTTAAAGCTCTTTTATTTCATTATTTGATATTTGATTGTTTTTACTTTTATAAATATGCAAACAATTCGCACCTAGTTATACACTTGTCACTTATACTCTCACTTAGAGTTTTCCACACTGCTATTCCGGATAAGCATGAATTAAAATTATTTAGCCGTGTTGGATCAACTGTTTTTAGTTGAAAATTCTTCATATCCAGAAACAATGATGCAATAATAATAATGATGATGATGGTAATAATAATAACAACAACAAAACAACAACAATAATAAAATAATAATAATAATAAGTAGTAGTAGTAGAAATAGTCATCTTCTAACTAAATAAGAGTAATAATGCAAACTACTGATGAAAGGTAGTAGCATCTATTCCAGCTATTACATCCACATATCCATTGTTTTGGAAGGAAGCTGTGATGTCAGAGTTTCATATGAGCCTTTAAAATATTTTCATTGAAAATGGAAATTAAAAAAGCACCACTGGCTAGACAGACCTCTGACTGAAAGTTGGAAAAGGATTATCAAAGGCTGGAGTTTGTGAGAAAGCACAGAGAAGCTTTTGAATGAGGAAGCATGATAATAGCATGATAATTACTCCATAGTAATTCTGGTACACTAAATTTTAATAATACTAATGTGTTTTTATAAGGAGTAGGCAAAATAATAACATCCTCAGCACAGGAAAGACATTGATTAAGTGGATTAAGTCCATAGGAGAGACACCAAGATGGCTGGAGGAACAAAGCAACTCTCCTATGAGGAAGGGCTTAGAGAATTGGAATTGTTCAGCCTGGAGAAGAGAATGCTTCCAGGTGACCATATTGCAGCCTTTCAGGAGGACTACAGAAAATCTGGAGGGGAACAGTTTACAAAGGCTTGTGAAGATATAACAGGAGTTAATGTCTTCAAACTGAAAGTTAGGATTAGATTAGCCATTAGGAAGAAAGTAGTTGCTGTGAAGGTAGCAAGGCACTGGAACAGGTTGCCCAGAGAAGTTCAAGTGGAAGTGTTCAAGGCCAGGCTGGACAGGGCTCTGAGCAACCTGGTCAAGCAGCAGATGTCCCTGTCCATGGCGGGGGGGTTGGAAGTAGATGATCTTTAAGGTCCCTTCTATCCCAAACCATTCTATGATTCTATGATAATAGAGAATGCAATTCCAATTAACCTGAAAAGCATATGAAAGTGAGAGATTGTGTCTAAATTTGTTCATTAATGAGTTTTCATTGCGTATGAAAATATGTGAAGACACAAATGGTACTCAGAGTCACAAGGAATGCCTCAAAAGACCCTGCAGTAAAGAAAAGTATGAATAGCTAACACATGTAATGTTAAGAAATAATAAAGCCAAAGATGATTTAACTTTTGATCCAAAAGCCATTGTGCTCTTTAATAAGAAGGAATTGCAGGACTCAAGGAACTGTGAGTTAGCTGAGACTTGCTAGAGTACAAAAATATTTCTCCTGCTGCCTAACCCTGCTTGCTGTACAGCAGCAGGAGAGCCGGCATCCCAGCCAACTTGCTGAGCAGTCAGAGCTGAGCTCCCTGAAGGGGAAAGGTGTCTTGGGGTGACTTCATGATGCTGTATCCCCTATCGCCTGCTCTATGCCAGACATGAGTTCTGCACCTTTCAGAGAGGCGAGGTGGGAAGGTGGTGGAATTCCTTGGCAGCTGTGTTCAAACACACAGATAACTTTCTCACTCTTCTCCCAGCTCTCTGCAGCAGGGAAGAGAGTTGCATAGTCTTGCTTCTTAGCTAGCTTCTTGTTCATTATCTGAAGCAAGGAGTTTTCCTGGGATGGTGGCTTCTTTTTTCCTTCTGGAGCTGTTCAGCCGCACCAGAACATCACCGGGAGGCCCTACACCATGGCCTGGAGGGACCCATTCCGCACCCAGCTCCAGAGAGAGCAGAATCACACCTACAGACAGGACTCTGAATTTACCAGGTTTTCTCCACAGCGAGAGGTTTTATTATTTAACATTATTCATCTGGTTTTTTCTTCCCTCTCTCGTGCCTGTGTGCACCCTGCCTCTTAAATTAACAGGTTTTTTTCACCTTCTTCCGAGAAAAATTCTTTCTGAAGCTGGTGGGGGAGGGCTGCTGAAACATGCCTTCTATCAGAGAACGTTCATTTCGCACGTTTCCTCCAAATTTGTCTCAAACCAGGACAAAAGGGAATCTCCTGAAATGTGAATGGTGTTTAATATACTCTATCTGGAAGAAACCATATATCCACTAATAACTGAAAACTGTCTACGCATCTTTCAATATTTATTTTTGGGAACTTTCACTAGGATTACTGCAAGATGTAACTTTTGGGTAAGGTGTATTTATTACACGTTTATGAGTGGTCTGATATCCCTCTGTGACTTCTGTATGTCAGAACCACAGGAAACCTGTGTATGTGGTTGTGCATAGCATGGGAGTTATTGCTTCCCTCCCATTTTGTATTTCTCAACACAAGAATGTAAGTCCCATCATGCCCTAGTACTTTATTTAAACTGTGTTTCCCATAAAAACATCAACTAGCAGTTTGTACAGAAGTGCTTGCTGTTTAGTTGATAATTAGTAATGTGGATGGCTCTTTTGGCTTTTCAGCCTTTTTAGAGAAAAGATACAGAAACACTCTTTAAAATATTTTCATGAGCCTAACCTTTGTTTCAGAATTTGGACTGCAAAGAGCAGAGCAACAACGACTCCCGTGGCATTTCCTGATTTCTCTTTTTGGTTGGCATTGGCAAGTTCAGAAATATAAATAGTGCACTTTTGCACGTTCTTCATGATGAGACATGATGTAGCACCTCGGGGGAAGTGGTTCCCCATGTGCTGAGTTGAGTACCTGTTGAATTATTCTGCAGCTTTCACCTCAGCTGTGCACCTGAGCTTTCCTCTCATAGAAAGGAGGGTGGAGGAGCAAATGTGTGTAGCTGTGCCTTGTCCTGAGGTGGAGGTGGGAGGCCATCTGACCCACAAGCAAACCCACTCAGAAACTGTCCAGGCTGATGTTGTTCCTGTTAACTGAAGAGTGTTGGAGCAAAGAGGTGATAATAAAATCGTGTAAGCACAGAAATCATAAAACACTGGGGGGTAAAGAAGAAATAAAACAAACTCAGAGGGATCTAGGAGAAAGAACTATCAAAATGCAATATGAGCTTCATTCAGTGTGTAAATCAATCTGAATCTGCGTTTGGTTTGTCTTACAGCAGTCTGTAATTAGAACTGTGCTGACTACTGTCTGTTGCTGGCACAGGAGCCAAGAGAAAATCTAGTTAATTGCCTAACATTGCAAAAGCCTTATGGCTCAGAGAAGAGTTTCACTTAATGAATCAAATTCTGAACTTGGCCCACTGATGCTCCAGGAGCTTTTATACATTATATTTTTCATGCTAGCACATTTCTGACTATCCCAAAATCCAGCTGAAGGTTTGAGAAGGGATGTTATTAAGTTAAAAGTTTGAGCCTGTCTGTCTCAAATTAGAGAAAAAGGTACTTACTAATGTAGTGAATGTGTTTGGTATATATCAGTTCACTTATAAATCTCCATAATAGCATAATAGTATATTTTTTGGGCCATGGATGCCATTACTGCTTAACATTTAAAAGCACCTTCTAAAATATAATTTACAAGATATGTGGCCTTTAAAGACATTTTCAGCTGAAGGTCTTCTCTGATAGCTGCTAGTCACTTGCATGTCCTTGGCTTATAATATGTCTGACAGGTTACAGTGGAATAGCTTATGGTAAGTCAGCACAGCACTTTAAAGAAGTTACTTAGATTTGCTTTTTCTTTTAAATTAACCCTGTCTAATAATGACTGTTATCTTTAGGGACAGAAGAGGTCTGAATTATCTAAAAAAATGAAAATATTCACATCACACAGAGATACAGAAATTAAGTATAAAGGACATGAAAAGTGATGATGCCGCACAGCTGGACTGTCACATAAATAGCTTTAGGAAGAGATCTTGAGTGTTTAGTAAGATGTACAATATTTATAACACAGAAGGCTGTCATGAAGATATCAGGCAGCCCAGATTTTATCAGAATGTGAGTTAAATATTGATGAATCAGATTGTAACCATTCTTTAACACTCAAAACCATGCAATGGCCAGTGCATAAACATGTTGCCCAGTTTAGTTAATGAATTAAATCAGTTAATGTACTGAATAGTTTGCTGGATGTATTTTATTTACTAATCAATTGTGCTTACAATAATTTCATTATTCCATTCTCTTCAATATTTCTTAGAGAGTTTTAGCTTCCCTGAATGAGCTTCAGGAAATTCAGACTAAGAGCTAGTTATTGTGGCAAGACTGTTATCCAAGGTGTAAAAAAATTTACCACAGAATTTCTTACCTACTGTCACAGGTGTGAGACCTGGGTTTATATCCTGGATTTAAAAATAAAAATAAACAAAACATTAAAAAATTAAAAATACAAAGATAAAAATTTACATCAAAATAAAATCTGGTATTACATGAAAACATTAAACATTCGAATCTAACATGGAATCTCTTTGGGACAAATTCACATGACCTAAATTCTACCAAAACCCATCTAACATGGCTTCTGTTTTTGACTGGCTCTTCTTTTGAGAAGCCTAACCATGAAAAATTGTGGCTAATCTCAACAAAATCTTCCTAGAAAAACAAACCAAAATAAGCCAGTGTTTTGGCAACTGGTTTTCAGTCTTTTATTTTTTTAAGAATTTCCATCCCTCTTAATCAATAAGCTTTCTGACTTCTATGTCTGGCAAGTTTTTCAACCAGAACTGCAAGAAGTGCAGGGTTCTGTGAGGTGATGCTATAGGTGACAAAATCCAGGCAAAATTCCCACCTCTTCCTGTGAGAACGAGGTGGCACTGGGGTGGTCCTTGAAGCCTCGCAGTGAATCATTCTGTTGTAATAGCATTTAGAAAAGCAGCATATAACCTGATGTGACTGTGTGCCAGTAATGATTCATTTCTTCTCTTAAGATAATAAAACATTTTAATTATCATATATTATCCCCCCAGGTTATAACAGAGACGCAGCATTCACTGCACAACTGTCTATAGATTTCTTCCACAAACATTTACAATGGTGAAGGTGAATGTCACAGTGCTTAACAGCACCTTTTTCAGATAGAAATCAATTCTGTGAGAAGCAAAATTCACAACTTCCATTGATTTCAATAAAAATTAGATATTCATTTTTTCACAGAATTACATGTAATAAGTGGGTATGTGACATCTCACAGATGCTCTGTTATTAGTCTGTGAATAGCTTCAGTTGAAAAACTGATCTTTACTAACACTGAATTGCTCTAAAATACATTTTAAGCATTGACAGTATGAATTTAGTTTTCTCTGCAAAAATCAAATGCCTTCAAATATTCCCTTTTTCTGCAATCCCGGCAGCTCATAGTGTAATTGCATTCAGACTTATTGATGCACCTCTAATCATACTGATTTTCCTCAGTTTTACTGACTGCAGTGGTATGATGTCCTTTGTGCACAGCTCTGTCTTTTGATAACTTTTCTTCTTTCTCTCTTAAATATATGATTGTTAGCCTCACTTTGCTTGCCCTTTCCCGTTTGCCCATAGAGTGAGTCACACTTACAGAGGATCTTTCCAACATTCCTCTAAATGCTTGTGCCAAGACTGCAAGTATAGAGGGTTCACAAAGTAATTTTACTTTCTTCCCTTGAGACCAGATGCATGAGACACTCCAATCTTCACTTCTTCTGCTGCAATATATAACTTATGGCTGTATTGTTACATGCACTTTTCCCACTCTCCAGTGACATGAATAATTCGTAGTACAATCAGAATGCCACGGCACAAACCCTGCAATGAGTCCATGATGCTTGCCATGCCTATCTAATTTATCTTGGACATCCTCCTATGACTGTAGTATAAATTGCTCAGCTAAATAAGATACCAGTAACTCTTATGGGCAAACCTTTACTGTCATTTGCAAAGAATTCTGGATATTTTTTTTTTTTTAGATAAGTGAAAACTTCACCCACCTTTATTTTATTTGGTACAATGTGCAAACCTATAACCATCCCAAACTCACATTATCTTAATACTCCAGCTACAGATCCTGAAAATGAGCCATTAACATAACAAGTCTGAAAACATCCACAGTTTTCATAGTTTGGCACAGTTGCCGAAGAAGCTAACAAAGAAAAAAAAAGTATTTGAATTCCATTCTGCCAGAATGCTAATGGCAATTAATGTATCTGTCTATTTAGAGTTAGTTTAGTTTTCATGCATGGAGTCCTCCTTGTGTATACAAATATGGATAGGTGAACTAACTGGCACAGAAGCTTTGAAAAAAACAGAACAGTTTTTTTAGATCACCTCAGATAAACTTGTTGAGACAAAACAATGCTTTGAATTATATTTGGAAACAGTTGGGCATTACTTATTCATATCCAGAGAATTCAAGGGCAAGTCTGTTCTTTTATTCAAGCAAAATTATCAGCTATATTTACCTAACCAGTGAAACTCTCTCCTCCTGTTACTGTGCCAGAAAGGAGAACAAAGCTGTCCTTCTGCTTGTTGAGGACTCTGTCACACAGGCAGAGGCCTGTGTCATGTTAAACAATTACCTCCACTCTACCTGTGTTATTGGCTTTTGTGAGCCTGCAGATGAAATGTTTACCTGTTTCAGAATATGGTTCTAAGGTATGAGGAAGATTTGACGTAAATACCAGTTTTACACATACCCTTGAGACTTCTATACATACCTCTGAGCAAGGTGTGGTGTTTAAATTGGACCACCTTGGGATTTGAGTGGAAGACTGCTACAACTCAAGCACACCTCCAAAGCATCAAGTGTTTCTCCTGATAGTACCAATTCACTGTCAACCAACCTTGACAGAATTTCATAACTGTTTTCTTGCTGGGTTAGCTACTGGTAGAGAAAGGTGACAAGAACTCTATTTCTCATCCATTTCCTTCCCCTATAGTCCTACTTTCTTTCACTCAGAAACTATAGGTGTATGCCCACATCATGTAAGAAAACTGGTTTATTGTTTGGTACAAACAGTGCACTCTCATTTACTCTACAGCAGTGTCAGCTCTGAAAACTTTCGTATGTCAGTTGTTAAAGCTGCCTGCACACTTCAGGTGGGAAGTAAGCCAGTCCTGTTCCTGTGTTTCTAGAGCCAATTTCCAGTCTCACAGTTTGTTTATAACCTGGCCAGGGTCTTGCCAGCAGCTAAGGTAACTTTCTACCTAATTTCCCATATGTTGTCACCGTCTCTGATGCTGATGAGGCTGCTTCATTTTTTTGAAAATGAGCTGCATTGACTTTCTAATCTCTGTAAACAAGTGAAAAAAAGGAGCTGAAGAAGAATTCTATCCCTTGCTCCATTTGCAGATGTATAAATCAAGCCACAAATAGCCAGTATCACTCTTATGATGATCTGCAGCAGAACCTTCTTACATAAAAAAGCACAAAGCTTTTGCACCAATTAAAAAAAGAAAAAAATAAAAGCTAGTAATTCTAGGCTGAAAGTAATTTGACAAGCCAGTGAGAAGTATATTGGACTAAATAGTAAAAACAAGCTCTCAATAGCAGATCAACCTTCATGACAGTTTTATTAAAAGTATTTTTTGCTTTAGATATTCTGCTTCATTTTTAAAAGTAGATGACTACTATAGAGGAGACACACAGGTTGAGAAGCACTAATGATTCATGCAACATTCAGCCCGTCAGTAGCTATCTTGCTCACTAATGGGCCTTTAAAAACCACTTCTTTTATTTCCTTTCAGATAGAAATGGTGAATTCTCTCCTGCAGAACACATACTGACCAAAAAAAGGAATGCATTGTACCAGACTGGCAAAATTATTTGGATCTTCTTGACCTCTGAACTAGTATGTCCTGTGTGATAATCTGTGATAAGCAGTACAGAAGGAAAGAAATTACTCATTCTGATAATTGTTAAACATAGAATCATAGAACCATGGAATCATAAAATGGTTTGGGTTGGAAGGGACCTTAAAGATCATCTACTTCCAACCCCTCCTGCCATGGACAGGGACACCTTCTGCTTGACCAGGTTGCTCAGAGCCCTGTCCAGCCTGGCCTTGAACTTTCCTGGGGAAGGGACATCCACAACTTCTCTGGGCAACCTGTTCCGGTGCTTTGCTGATCTCACAGCAACTACTTTCTTCCTAATGGCTAATCTAATCCTAACTTTCAGTTTGAAGACATTAACTCCTGTTATATCTTCACAAGCCTTTGTAAACTGTTCCCCTCCAGACTTCTTGCAGTCCTCCTTTAGGAATTGAAAGGCTACAATATGTAGGAATTGAAAGGCTACAATGTCACCTGGAAGCCTTCTCTTCTCCAGGCTGAGCAATCTCAATTCTCTCAGCCCTTCCTCATAGGAGAAGTCCTCCATCCCTGTGATCATCTTGGTGTGCCTCCTTTGGACCTGCTCCAACAGGTCCCTGTTCTTCCTGTGCTGAGGACCCCAGAGCTGTACACAGCACTCCAGGTGGGGTCTCACCAGAGCACAGCAGAGGAATCCCCTCCCTTGCCCTGCTGGCCACACTTCTTTTGATGCAGAGCAGGATAAGTTTGGCTTTTTGGGCTGTGAATGCTTATGGCTGGCTCATGTCCAGCTTCTCGTCCATCAGCACCCCCAAATCCTTCTGGGCAGGGCTACTCTCCATCTGTTCATCCCCAGCCTGTGTTGATATCAGGGTTGCTCCAACCCAGGTGCAGCACCTTGTTAAAACTCATGAGGTTTCCATGTGTTCACTTTTCAAGATCCTCCTGGATGCCTTATTTCTAACAAAGTTATAGTGAGATCTTAAACAGAGTTGTGTAGTACCTGCTTGTGTGGCTGAGCACTCAGCTGTACGAATAGCGTTACTGGAGCCAAGAAATCTCCTCCCAGGGATCAGCCTTCACACAGCTGAATGAAGACTCTTTATCCGGCTCAAGGGTATTAGAATTGTTTCTATTTGCTCTTTTGTTTGAGATTGAAAGAAGCAGTCTCTTGTTTATTCTGAATCTGTTCCCCGTCTGAGGAGAAATGTCCTTCCAAGAAAACGATGCCATAGGAGGGTTTATTCTTTGTATGTGATTTATTGCATTTATGTCAGGTTGTTGCATGATTATCTTGGGAACACTGCAAAATTTTCACACACAATTACATTTCTGTAGTGTACTGCATCAAGAATTAATTCATTAAAAAGAACAAGATGTATATATTTTCCCTCAAAAATATGTACTCTATCCCACCAGCTGTAAGCCCCTCCATTTTCTTTCAGAAAAAGCAGACAGGGTGGGGAAAGGATGGGAAAGCAGTGCATTCAATGACTGATCCTAGAGCAGACATGTAATCCTGCTTGCCTTTCTGCCTCAAGTCTATTAGTCTGGAAGCTCTTTGGAGCTAGCAATTCTTTTTCTATAACATAATTGATTATTCGTGAAAAAGCAGAGTTGGGATCTGAGTTAGAGACTCCAGAGAGGAAAGGCTGCAGTGGGAAAGTTTGGATTCTCTAAACTGAATCTGAAGTCAGACAGGTTCATCACTTGTGAAATGACTTTCATGTTCAAGAGGAAATGTAAAAATAATGGATACAGTAATACTTCTTAAATTAATTCTTTAAACTTTGAAAGCACATAGTAAGAGGAAGGTAACACTGTGATTTCTGTGTAACATTAGCTATTTTATTCTTCTTTAAATTCAGATAAGGCTGAAGAAAAAGAACAAAGCTAGATGAAGATTGCCCTTGTTTTATTTTTTGCCAAGGAAAAACAAATTCCAAGCAAAATTTAAGTGCTGTTTTCACCCCATGGAGTCAAAATATATTCAAGTATTAAAGATGATTAATAACAGTTCTAGTCAATATTAGGGTAAATTAAACTGTAAATCATTAAATAGTAATGAAAACAATAATGAAATAAAATCAAGCCTATTTGCTTAAGTCAGTGCTAGCTAAAAATGTATCTCAGTGTGCTCTGCCAAATACTAATTAAATCAAATCAATTGTGTGCCACTCTCTACATTTGTCTTCTTTGGTTACAATGTATTAAGCTATAGGGTTAAAAAAGGAAAAAAAAAGGCTTGAACTAATAATTTATTAGCCTTCAGTTAGTGCTGGACATGAAAGGGGGGCACTCAATGTTCAGTTAGTGCTGCAAGGGGATTAACAGCAATGAGGATTGAGGACTTCCACAATGTGGCGGTACAAAGAACAAAAATTACTGCCAGCATTTCATAAACTCAGCATTTCCTGTGTACAACTACTAGACAAGTTTAACAGGAGTGTTTTCTTGCATAATAATTGATTTACTTTACATACATAAAGGATTATAATTTTACAAGGTTCTCAACCATACCTTTGAACTTGAACTGAGCACATGGCATGAACAGGATGAATATTTTTTGATAAGTTACAGTATAGTAAAAGGGATGTCTTCCAGTTGCTGAAATGCTTTCTTTCTGGCAGTGTCAGACATGCCCCTACATAATACTATTATCCCTCTCTTTGGCAGAATTCCTGGGTCCATTCTCTTTACAAGTGTCATTCCTGTTTTAATGAAAGTAATTTGTGCTAAGGATGGCTTTAACAACATAAAATCATGAAAATTATTTCAGTTATCCTTTTCCTACTTTGCCCCCTCCCCATGCATTCAGTATATTAGTATAGCTTTTACTATTAAACACTCGATCTTGTATCAAAACTGCGTCAGCAAGTTTATGTTCATTCTGCCTTTGCCATTGTCCTGTCAGGGACTTTTTTAACGAGATCTTCTATTATAAGTCTCTAGATAATACACTGCTACACCCCTTGGAAGCTGAAACTTGAGTCAATATTATGCTAATTTACAGTTTCTTATAGTCTGCCCTAAGCAGAGTTGTCAATTGGCATCTCAGAGTAACAGGACCAATGTCTTCTCATATCATTTAGGTTCTGATACCCAAATGTATGACAATGTTATCTTACTATTTGACAATAATGAATTAACACCTGGACACTGGGTATGGCTCTTTCCCGGTCCTCTGTGCTCCCCTGACTTCTTGGAGCTGTTCCACTTTGTATAAATATTGGACAGTTCATGGAGGCAAGCCTCCCAAGACTCATTTCACAGTCAAAGAACTCCTGTGCAGTAGGGGATGGCAGGTTATAGGCACAGCTGCGAATTCATCCCACAAGGTCTTTCAGTGCCCTGGACTCCTACCTACAAACCCATTGGTTAATGACTCATTAGTCATTGCTCTTCCCATTGCTGTCAGAAAGTGTTGTGGGCTTGGGTGGGGCTAGTGCTGTTGTTTATTTTTTTGTTTGTATTTTTTTTCTTTCAGGTCTGATGTATTTCCAGATAACGTTTCTGTTTTTATGAAACATCACTTTTCAAGAAAGAAAGAAAAAAATTCTGGATCATCTCTCATAAACATCTTCCTAAAACCTCATTCCTTTTGCAATGGTTCCCTCTTTGTTATCTTCTTGTACCTGCCTCATTCTGAAGCTGCCTATCTCTAAGTGGCTCCATAGAACACAAGTGTCTCCTCTCAGATTGCTGTAACAATGTCTGCTTTCTCTCAAGCTGGCTCTGGGCCAGTCCAGCTCCTTAGTTCAGCAATTCGATAAGCCACTATCAGTCTCTTCCAGCAAAGTCTTCACAAATTCCCTTACTTTGGAAGGACTCCATCTCCTTGCTGTCTCACATAAAGTTATGGAGACTAGTTTGGCTAAAAAATATTCCCTAAGCACACATTGCATGGCACATTACACAAAAACACTGCCTGTTTGCAAACATTTTAATTAGACATAATGACAAGAAAAACCATGTTCCAGAAATGCATATATGCAAATGCACATTTAACACAATTCATCGTATATTAATTAATTCTAAGTTTAGTACAAGGGATCTTAAATACTCTATCTTTGTATAGACACAAAATTATTGCAGCTCTTTCCTGTATAAAGGAGGTCATTCAGATCATGGTTACCCTCACCATGCAGCAATAGGTCCTTATGTATCAAAGCCCCCCAAATGTTGAGCAGAATCTACCAAGACAAAGCAATGGAATGATTTCTTATACAAGTCCCAACACAGTCTCATTTTTCCTTGAATGTAAAGTGATCCCCTCACTGTCTCTCAGGAAACAGTATCTGATGATGGTTTAAGAATATATGTTCAGGGAAATATATTAACTCTTATTGAAGTGATAGATACAGTCAAATGAAAAAGTTGTTTTTGGCATAGGGGACATTGTTATGGTCTGAAACAGAAGTAGCAAACTCCACAGGATGGAAAAAGGTGTTTGGCAGCTGTGAAGCAGAAGGGGATGTTTTCAAGAGGTGAGAAGGTAGCTAACCCCTGTGTTCAGAAGTAGAAACAAGTATTTATCACCCCCAGATCACTGAAAGATGGATTGTGGGAAAATTACAGTAGGAGGTAAAATCAGTATCTTGATGGATTCCTTGATTTTAATATCTCCTAGACATATTTTAAAAGTATGCCTTGATTGCAACAAGACTTCCTCCACTTGAAACTGGTTTGTTATGATGACAATTGTTTGCTTTAGTGACTCTGTCAGGGTGCATAACCAAATCAGGTTTGCTTCCACACGTTCCATGAAGGTATATGGTGTACTGAATAAGGAGTGTATATTCAGTGATATGGGAGATGGATTATGTGAGGGGAAAAGCATACAAAGGAACCTGGGAACACCATATATTTCCCACAGCCACCTTCTGGTTAACTTCACAGAAGATGGTGCTAGTGGGAAATTACATTATGGCTCTTTTTATATATTTCTTTACTTAGTACTCTCTTGTTTCAGTTTAAAGCTGTTTAGAGCAACTACTGTTTGTAAAAACAGCTCTCATTTTGTTCAATTAAAGAAAAAAAGAAGAAGAGAGAATTCTTATTTCCAATTAATTTTTTTTTTTCCAAGTGAAAAATTCTTCTTCAATACAGGTGGATTAAATCTATAGAGTGAATGCCTCAGAAACACAATGTCTCGCAATCTGTAAACTCCACTGGAATGATTATTCCAAAGTCCTTGGGTTTAGAACTAAACTTAAAATAAAGATTCTAATGGAAAAGCAGCATATATTACGATTCGTTGTTTTCCAGCTATACTAGTGACAATTCTTCAGTCATTTGAAACAATTTTGCCTGACAGGATTTCTTTTTTGCAATTGTAAGGTGTGTTTGGGATGAATTCCGCAGGTCTTGTGCTTCTCTCTGCTGAACAGAGCAGGAGAATCAGTGCAGCATGATTTTATTCTTTCTGCAGGTCCACCTTTATAGTCCAGTTTGTCACAGTCAAGGTCTTGAACAAAAATATAGTGGGAATTAAAATGATTGGAGTGGGACGAGAGAACAGTAGCTATACAAGACTGTGTGCCATCCTTTATAGACTGTGGAGAGTAAAAACCATGAGAAGACAAGACATAATTGTTGCATAAGACAATATCCAAAGTGACATTGAGCAAAAAGGAAAAACTGGGCATATGTGTAAGAGAGCAATGCTGGTGTTCTTCCCCAAATCCTTATAATACTGCATTGGATTTTTTAAATTTATCTTTCCTCACATGCCAAATGCTTTCCAACTCTGCCAAATGCTTTCTTTGATTGGACATTTTTGTTATAAATGTTCCATGGTAAAAGTCAGTTACTTCCTATTTTTGCAGTTGAGCTTTACCCAGATACAGAAAATGGCTAGTTATTTTTGGAACAGACCTGGCTGCTACTGCAAGGGGGAACAGATTAACTTTTGTGATTTTATCCAGTGGAAATCTTTTCACAGGCTCAGCTCCAACTAAAGCAAAGGTGTGTCAGCTGCTGACTGACTCCAGTCCTAATCCAAAGCTGAGAGGCTAGTTCTGACAGTGGAACACTGATGTACAGTATCCAAACCAACAGAATGGCAGGAAAAATGCTGCAACTATGCTATACACTGTATCCATAAAAGATAAACATAATTTGCTGTTTAAAGTATGCTCAAACCTTTTCATCAAAATACCATTTTATCAAGAAGCTCCATGGTAGATTAAGTGAAACTACAGAGCAATAAATAACACACTTTGTTCTACATGCATCATACATTTATGTAGAGGTATAAAACCTCTACAAACCTCTTTTTACAAGGGCTCACTGATGTACACAGCTTGGACAGCTGATAAGACAGTGCAAAGATGCAGAGTTAAGGTCTGTGAAGCCATGGCCTCAGTATCCAGTGCTTATTTGGTGATAGCAATAATCATGAAACCTTAATGAAAGGTCCTTAAAAACCCCATTATTTTAGAAGAAACTTTTCTAAGGCATAAAGACTGACACAAGTTAGTTAGTTGGCTATCAGACTGTAGAATGACTGATTTTCTTTGTATGCTTGAAAATCTCTTGTCAGTGTGAACAAGGGTTCCCCACAAGGATCATGGTTATCAGATGCTCTTTTCCACAGTCTTAATTGCAAGTTTGCATTTTAAAGTGAAATTTTTAAATGCTGTGAATCTATGTGCTAATAGCTATATACATTATAGGGCAAAAGAATGCTTACCACGGATGTATGTTTGATGTTAATTTTGTTTGCTTGATCCTCAGGGGAGGCTATTTCAATTTTCAATAAAACATCAAAGCTTTTTCATTCCTTCAAATTAACTCTCTTATTGAAAAGCTGTAATAGCTTGGTTAAATTGTATGTGAATATGTGTATCTACCTTGCAGCACACAAATAACTGACAAGAATCAGTTTGTAGTCCCAGATGTTATATACATTACCAAATCCCAATCTGAATCACCTTATTTATTCTATTAGCTTATTCTTCATCTGTAGCTGCTGCAAACCACACAAGTTTTCCCATTTTTAGGAATCTAATCAGGTCTTTAAATTATTTGACTGGTTTTTTTCTTCAGTTTTATGATCTAATCTACAGCATTGTATGCTGGGAAAAAATTTTCAATATTAAAAAAGAAACTAGTGCAGTATTTCTTTTCTAAGAGGAAAAAATTTTGCCAATAAATGCCAAGGATATATAGTTAAATACAAGGAGGGTTGGGATGGGGGGGAGGTTTGAGAAAATTTTTCCATGGTACAGTTCTCAAAGTATATAACCTACAAAACACAGACACCAGAAAACTCCACTAATTCAGATACTTCTTTGCCAGGATGAGTTGAGGTGAACATCTATACCTGATGTAAGTATTACTTTTATAGATGTTTAACTGAAGAACAAAATATGATTATCATATTTCCATAGCTACAGCTGATCAATAGATCAGGACTATACTAATACATTTTATTATATTTCCCAAATTAACATATTAATCAGAAGATTTCTTTTCTCATTCAGTAGAAAATTCATCCACAGCCCACAGGCAGACTCCAGCTGGGCCTCAACTCAGTGGGATGAACCGATGGCCATGTTGTTTTGCTTAAAGGTGAAGTTAAGCTGCTTTTTTTCTCTTGTGAAGGGGGTGTGTTATAATCTCACTAACATTGTGTCAGTGACTATGCATTTATGTTAAAAAGTCAGTCCTTAGGATTTCTTTTCAAAATGTTTTCGTGAGAGGATTTGGTGTAGTCTTGTAAACCAATCCTGAATTCAAGGTAGTAAATCTATTTATTTCTATGGAAAATTTAATCCTAATAAGCAGTTGCTTATGCTAGAAATGTCATCTATGACTTTCTTTCTTCCATCCTGATATGACTGCAATGCTGATCTTCATTTGACAACTAATATGTACAAAGTCACCATTTATGTCAAATACCTGGATATACTCAGTAGAGAAGTCTCCCTGGAACTTTTAACTGACTGCTGCTGAAACAGGAGACTTTTAATCCTGCAGTCTCCATCTTGTAAAAGTCAGGATAGCTGATCTGGGTACCAGCTGTCTCTTTTCAATGAGACAACCATTTGGGATACAATTTTCTGTAGTTCTATACAAGTACCAATTATTCACTGCCACAATGGGACATTGAAGACCCATCAGTCAGTGATTCATGTCTGCTAGTTATTTTAGAAATCTAAAAATCTAAAAAGAAAAAAAAATCTTCATAATTCCTAAATTCAAGGCAAATTCTGCTTATAAAAATAATCATCTCCAGTGAAGGAATAAATGTAACCTTTTGGAAAGTGCCCCAAAGGATATCAGCAGTTAGACCTATAGAGCCAAGCTGGAATGGGAAGGCACGGTGTCATCCGAAACAGGATCTGAGTTTGCTAGAGGAGAAGAACATTGAGCCAAGCTGCTGAGCGTTGTTATGTGTCAAGTGTGGTCAGGAGTGAACCGAGGTTCAGGAAACTGGTCAAACTGGGATGCACCAAGCTGAAGAGCTAAACAGCAGCACTGCAAGAGACTGGGTGAAGGCCAGAAAGCTGAAGCCTGAGTAGGATGGGGAGATGTGTGAGAGAGAGCTGAATGACATTGGACAAGACAGTGACCATCAGTGCTCTGCCAGGAGTAAAAGAATCAGAATTTAGACAGAAAATGGAATGAGGAGCCTTAACCAATGTCAAGAACAAAGGCTGTGGAGGAGAAGACTCAAACAAAGCTGTGGATGAGAGCTGCAGAAACGAGAGAGATGAGAACCTGATGCACAGCAGTAACCAAACAAATAACTGGAAGCAACCAACAGGATTGTCTGACCTCTCCACTAAATGGGGCAAACCACCAGCCAGACTCAGGATGCCTGCCCTCCCAATCCTCCAGGATCCCCAAAGTAGCTGATGAGAGTCACTGTTCCTGGAGCTCAATAGTGTGGCTAAGGCTGAAACAGATGGAAATAGCTAGTACTTGGGATTTGTCCAGGCAAGCAAACAGAATTAGATGTTCATTCATCACAAATTAGGGTTAAAAAAAATAAATAAAAACTTTCCTAGTCTGCTTCCAGAAAAGAGAAAAAACTTTGGTGAAAAGATGCACTGAAATATCCTAGAATTCACATAAAGATGGAGCAAAGGACTGTGACTTGACTAAAACCAATGCTGCAATACAGCCAAAGAAAACATTTTTTACTCATGAGTGAGATATTTTAGTAGTGGGGGGGTTTGAAAAAAAGTTTACAAATTTTATAACTTGTCACTAAACATTTCAAGTTTTAGTGGAGTGAAATTGTGGCAGTACATGTGCCAGCAATGTATGTGTGTATATATGTAAGCATACAAACTGCTGGTTTTCCCTGCCCCCAGCAGGCCTAATCCAAATCATTGCACAATTGTGTCTGATAACATGCTGCCAGCTCTGTCTACACAGAGACATCAGAGGATATTAGCAACTCTGATATTTTACATAAGTATTTCTCAAGCTATTTTTGTCTCATTTACTGCTATGTCGGAGAAATTCAGCTGTTCACATCTCCTGTTTATTAGCATCAACACAGAGCTGTACGGACACAAATATATGGCTAATGTTCCTAAAAAAATGTAGCTCAAAGTACTGCCTTTTCCAATTCTCATCTTTTCCATGTAGCTCAAGGGAAACACTTGGAAACACTGATATCCCCTGCTTCGAAAAGATAATTTCAGTAAAGTTGGTACCGTGCACCCCCTGACAGAGTCTGGAAAGCAGATTACCTCTCCAAACAGCTACCTGCTATTTATTTTAAATCATTAGCAAACAGGGTTTCAAAGAAAGCTCCTCAGTAGGCATGAACTAGTTATGGACATTTTTCTTCTTGTTCTTAAAGGAGTAGGCGATTGTCATCCTTATTGCCTTAGAAATAAAAATAAAGAAATAAAAAAAAAAAAGTGAAACCTTAAACCTCAGACTCTGAATAAGTATATTTAATCAACCTTTCTACTGGGCCAGATCCAATAATTAATAAGTCTTTTTTTGAAATCAGTAAATTGATTTAAATACTACTACTCTAGAGTGATAGCAAATCAATCTTTTAAGAATAGACCAATCTGAGTGACTTGTTAATAAAAAATTGTAATAGTGATGCCAGTTTGCAGTAGATTCCATATGTAAATTTTTGTCTTACATAACACGCTCAAACTACAGAGAAAAAAGATCACAGTTAAAAAAACCTCAGGAAAATCTTGTGTGATATCTATGTATGTGAGGGAACATTTCTCCTTCATTTCTTTACAAGGCTATGCAAATCTACCTACAAATTGATATGCTTTCACAGGGATCTAAAATAGATAATCTTTTTTTGTGGCTAAAATTCATGTGGAATTTAAAGAGCACCTTAGTCATATATGATCTCTTCAGGAGCTAAGATGTGTTTTGCAAAATGCCATATATTACGTATATAATATATAATCACCATATTTTTATCTTCACATATATATAAAATAGCAACATCCTTTGTTCATTCGATGGGATTATTTAATATTGAGAATAAAAAGCCATCAACTACTATGCAGTTCTTAGTTTTTTGAAATACACTTGACTAAACTTTCAGGTAACTATGTTTAGTAAACTAGATTTGGGAATATAAAATCTTTATGCAGCTCAGAAAGGATCCAAAAATCCTTAAAAAATCATGTTTTCTGGAGAAATTACTTAGAATGCTCAGCTGTGATGCTGGTTCAGTTATCTGACAAGTCACTTTTCCTTCTGATATCGTTAATTGCTTGAGGGCTGTGATAGATAGGGAAAAGTCTGATTGTTAAAATTTAACTGCAAGAGAGCAGGAACATTACAGCTGCCAAACTTTCAGGTAACTATGTTTAGTAAACTAGATTTGGGAATATAAAATCTTTATGCAGCTCAGAAAGGATCCAAAAATCCTTAAAAAATCATGTTTTCTGGAGAAATTACTTAGAATGCTCAGCTGTGATGCTGGTTCAGTTATCTGACAAGTCACTTTTCCTTCTGATATCGTTAATTGCTTGAGGGCTGTGATAGATAGGGAAAAGTCTGATTGTTAAAATTTAACTGCAAGAGAGCAGGAACATTACAGCTGCCAAGGAGCTAATGAGTAGCTGAATGATCAGAAAAGGCAGCACTGACATTCGTGCAATAAAACCAGAAGAGATGAAGTCGAATTATGAATCCTTCAGAGTAAATATCTTATTTTCCCCAGTGTATTAGAGCTAGCAATTAAACAACTGGTATTTCCAATATTAGATTTTATCTTTGACCATATGGTACAGCTTACAGAAGTAATTTGGGCAGAACCTGATGTGGGTTTTTTATGTGCTTGCTAAGTTTTTTCTTGGTATGAGCAGATGCCAGCATTAAAAACGTATCACTGGGTACTATTAGAGCAGGTACATTAGCTAGACATTAAAAAAATGACCCAGTCTATATTTTCCTCAATGAATAAATATGCAATTCAAACTGCTTTATATTCATAGGTCTAAGCCACTGGCCTTTATATATGATAGTGATAAAGGACACATGTCTGAGCCTGTAGTTTTACCCAAATCTTCTCATATGATCTGAACAGCGGAAACCTGCTGATTATGTAATTTGTGGGTGCATGAATGACAGCTCAGGTGGAAAAGCAAGAGGCTGCTTTCAGAGAAAAGGATATTTCAGCACTGCCTGAGACACACTGATGTGTAATGCTGGCAGAAGTATGAATGAGTCGTTGCACAGGGTGATGCCAAAATAGGATCGATATTTGGATCAGAAAAAAAATTTTATTTAAGTTTGTTGCAACATGAATTTCACTACCTTATAATTAGCAATTACCAACTTCTGCTAAAAAGCAAAGCAAAGCAGATATTGTGTTTGGTAGGTTGGAAGTGTTTGCAGCACTTTGTTTGATGCTGCTGTATGCAGTAGTGTTCACTCCTGATCACAGGTAGATTAACTCGGATTAGCTGATGTGGCCACCGCCCCCTCTGCCTCCCCCAGACTCCTGCCAACCCTCCAGCAGATACTAAATACAGCGTCATGAATTAGAGTCCACATGCAGAGCCGCTAAATTCAATAGTAGTCATTCCTTTCTCTCCAGAGAAACTGAACTAGTGCTTTGGGTTTCTGTGCTAACCCCCTAGGGGCATGGGAAAACGCCTCCCTGTGCCCCTGGCTCCTGTTGCTTACGGAACACAGCCCATCAAACCTCAGCATCGGCAGCTACAGAAGTCAGCACTTTAGGCAATGGCTGTGGGGAAGGAAGCAGATAGCTAGGGACAGCCTCACTTACAGCATTCCAAACCTTAATGTCACCAGGCTTTCTTCCGTGCCCAGCTCCGTGCTGGCTGCGCATCCACCTGCGCGCTGCTGGGAGCAGCATGAGGGAGCAGCCAGCAAGCAGGCACGCTCCTGCAGAGCTGGAGAGTGGCGGGAGGGGCTGGCTGCTAATTCCTTGCTGCTGGACCAGCTGCTGGACCGGTGATGAGCTGTTTTGCCCCAACAGTTAAGGTGCCAGCTAAGCATGGATAACTGCAGCAGTAATGATTAGTTTTGCAGTAGCAACCAGTGTTCAGTTGACATTGTTCTAATGTAATAGGAAATATATAAACACCTGGGAGGGAAAGATCTTCATTACGTTAACTGCCTGCCATTTTGCAATCCCTTGTTATGACAGCTGGAAAAACAGCCCTTTCTTTGGTACATGGTATTAGAGGGTTATATACTATATTCAGTGTCATTTTGTTATGGTACTTCTAGTAGGTATATTTAGGATATAAAAGGGTAATCTTCAGAGAGAGTTTTAACATACACTGCTCATTTAAAATCTAAATGAAAGATACAATTTTCCATCAAACAGAAAACAGCAACTGTGATGTAGAAAATATTTCCTTTTTATTACAAGCTAAATGATCTAATCTGTGTGTAAGCCAAGAAATTTTATAGCTGTTTCTCTTCATGCAGGTCATAAATGTCTTGTTTATATAAGCAGATTATGGAGGTATTTATGTAAAAATGGCATCGAAAGCTTTTAAAAAAGACACTGAAAATCTGAAATATTGTATTACAAATCTGTCTTGATTCCCATTAAAAATAAAAAAGTTATATTGGGAAAATGAGAGGAAATTAGTGAACTCTGACTCAAAAGTATTAGCCACACTAACACAAAGTAAAAAGTTACCCTATATCAGCCAATGTGTAAAGACTTTTCATCTGCATGCCCTTAGCAAATTTAAAATATTTTAAATTGGCCAGGTCCTTTGTAACTGAAAGCCAAGGTAACTGAAATTACCTGATGTTTTCTGTAGGCTAAATAAGGCACTCCTGCTGAGTCTGAGTTAAGAGCAATGGTTCCTTAGGAGAGTCAGGTAATTCTACAGCCTAATTTCTATTTCTAAAATTAGTTTCTCTGAACACTCCTTTTTGGAGTGCACATATGACCATGTGTATGCATTTGCAGGTGGATTTTTTGGTACCTTTTTTGCTTCTGATCTTTAAGTCTGTATTCTTTACTCAGAATACTCAGCCCTAAAAGCTAAAAGAATTTTTGTTTTTCCAGTTTACTTTCTCTTTCCAGCTGCATTTCATTACTATCTCCTATGCCAAAAATGGTTTTTGTTCCACTGCATCCTCCAACAAAGGTCTTAAGAACTTCTTAGCTTCTTGGTAAAAAGAAGCTTTGGTTGGCTTGCTTCTCAAGAGAACTGGGATATACAAGTTACAATGACAGGATCTCCGTGCAATTGCACAGAATTTACTGGGATAATTGGGTCATAGAAGCCCCTTTCACAAATGAGAACTAGAACTTGCTACATTCAGACTAGCAACACAGAAATGATGATTCAGATGTGCTATGTTCTTTGTTATTTCCATGAAGACAACACTTTCCAATCAAGTTATTTTATATCATCAATTGTAAAAAGAGGATAAACATCACACACCTTAATTGAAAAACATGTCTAGTCCCCTACTCCCCAATTCACAAGTTTGCATTAGAATGATTAGTGTCAGGTGAATTGAACTAAAGGAAGAGTCCAATTGGCTCTAACTGGTCCTACTTTGAGCAATGGCATTAATCTAGGCCATCTCCAGAGGTCCCTTCCAACACCAGCAATTTTGTAATTCTCTTAATCTGATAGTGAAATATCTGCCTGCCATTTAAGTTCTGAAATGCTTCTGAAAGGTGCCAGCTGACAGCAGTCCTTAAGCATGACCTAAGTTAGGCTTATTAGCACTTAATATTTTCTTGTAGCCATGGTTATCCTAACTAATCAAGCAGCCTGGGCTCTCCTGAAAACCACAGCACTTTTCAGCAGCGATAGTGAACAAATCCTAGAAAGAACTGCGTTGCAGAAAACATTTGTTTTGCCACTGGGGGCAAGCTAGCAAAAGAAATGCAATTGGTTGACCCTGTCTGCATTCCAGGTGCTCTGCAAAGCTGCTCTATCACTCCCCTCCTCAGGTGGGCAGGGGAGAGGAAATACAATGAAAGGCTCATAAGATCTCTCCCTCATAAGCGTAGGGAGAGATCCCTCACCAGTCACTTTCAGAGGTAGAGAAAACTTGACTTGGGAGAATTAGTTTAATTTATTGCCAATCAAATCAGAGTAGGATAATGAGAGATAAAACCAGATCTTAAAAACACTTTTCTCCCACCCCTCCCTTCTTCCCAGGCTTAACTGTATTCTCATGTTCTCAACCTCCTCCCCACCCAGACGCACAGGAGGATAGGAACGGGGTTTGTGGCCAGTTCATCACACATTGTCTCTGCCGCTGCTTCCTCCGCAGGGGGAGGACTCCTCACACTCTTCCTCTTCTCCAGCATGGGGTCCCTCACACAGGAGACAGTCCTCCATGAATTTCTCCAGTGTGAGTCCTTCCCATGGACTACAGTTCTTCACAAACTGCCCCGGTTGGGAACCTTCGATGTGGTTCAGTCCTTCAGGAGCACACTGTTCTAGTGTGGGTCCCCCACAGGGTCACAAGTCCTGCCAGCAAACCTGCTGCAGCATGGGCTCCTCTACATGGGACCACACAACCTGCCAGGAGCCTGGTACAGCACAAGGGTCACAGCCTCCTTTGGGCACATCCACCTGCTCCAGCGTGGGGTCCTCCGTGGGCTGCATGTTCCACTGTGGATGTCTATGGGCTGCAGGGGCTACTGGTTCTCTGACCTCAGCTTTCTCAACATATGCAGGTAATGGTGAAAATAGATGCAAACCGAAACAGAAAAATAAAGGCATACTTTTCCTGAATAATTTCATTCTACAGGGGTTATGAATTCTCCTCCCTTTTTGTTTTCCTGAGTTCCTTTACAACCTGTACAAGTTTGGGCTGGAGGAAATAGGAGAAGAATGGTTTCTAATGTTATTTCCTGGAGATAAAGCTCATATCTATTATGTGAGACAGATTAAAATGGTG
The DNA here is from genome assembly GCA_013399195.1 of Dicrurus megarhynchus. NCBI lineage: Eukaryota > Metazoa > Chordata > Aves > Passeriformes > Dicruridae > Dicrurus > Dicrurus megarhynchus. The sequence continues at coordinate 44,173 of VXAD01000736.1, forward strand.
AACTTTAAAACATTGATGATCTTAAGCATGGAGCAGGTTACGTGTTTGGGATGGAGCCACTGAATTTCATACTAAATCATGTTCGAGGCATATTATTTAGTGCTATATCAAAGCACAACACACTTATCTTGCTAACCGTGCCATCACTGGAGAGATGACTGAGCTGAAAGCCTTTTAAAATGGAACAGTTGAGGCTGGATTTCACAATACAGCTCTGAGGAGTTTGCAAGGCAGGAGTCACACAAAAAGGTTTCCTTGCCGAGCAAAACAGGATCTCACCCTGACCAGCAAGGAGATTCTCCCCAGCCACTCCCACATCATCTGCTCAAAGCTGGTTCCCATAAGAGCTTCACTGAATGGCTGGTACCTAATTTCCTTAAACAGAAGTCAGTAGAAGCTTCATATCTGGGGTTTTGATAATCAGTCCAAGGCCCTCACAACGCAAGCCCCAAACCAGAAACTTGATGTGGAGTGCAATTCCTTTCAGGCTGTAGATGATCCTAGCTACTGTCATCTTGAACAGTGCATAAAATGAAATATTTTTTCTACTGAAAATAATTGAAATACTCAAAAATCCTTGCAATGTCTTTTCAAGCTTAATGAGCCTTCACTATGCACTTTCTTTTAACATTTCTTTCCCTTGTAGAACAAAGTTATAAGACAATGGTTTAATGCACTGTACATGTTTACGTGCAAAATCCCTCTAGTATTGTATGCTACTTTCATCTTGCTCTGCTTCGTCTATATTTTTTCCACAACACAACAATATTCAGGGCCCCTACCTACATATTTCCATCAGCCAATTGTTCATTAGGTCACAAACATGTAGAGTTTTGACGAGTTTTGAACAAAAAAGGGATATTTCTAGCTAATTTTCCCGCAAGATTTCCATAACTTCATTGACAAACCAGCTGGCTGCACAAACAAGTGAGAAACTCACTTTTGCTTTAACAGTCAATGAAATGTGGCCCTGCTCTCACTTTTTATTAACTGTAAAGCTGGCAAAGATGTAGTATCACTGAAATAAAACACAGGTGGACAATTTAAACATGACTGTAAATATATCTATACTGGAATAGATCTTACTTTGTACATCTTAGGAAAAGAATTAAGCTGGTGATATTTATTCCACATGCTTACTCCTGAGGGTTTAGGACAGAGTGATCACTTCAGCACAGAGTAGACAAACCAGCCACATTTAAACTAGTTGTTCAGAGAATAGTAGTAGATCAATACAAAGTTATCTATCCTGTTTCTCCAATATATTTTTCAGCTTATATTTATCTATATTCTATCACGTCTGTATCAATATAAATACTGGTGTTAAATAGTTCAAGGTTAATGATAGATATATGCTCAATTATTTGTTATAGAATAAATAGTAGGGATAAGAATTTTCTAGTTCAAATGAAATAGGACCAACTGTAGCATAGACATAGAAACAGCACCACTGGACTCTTCATCTAGAACCACACAGGATTGCGGATGCAGAGGTTTCAACTTAAAGAATGAAAGATTAATTCATATGCTTTGCATTCAGGATAAATCAGTATTTAAACCCATGTTCTGAAATAATTTCATGAGTCACATTTCCAGAATGGAACAAAGGCCATACAAGTGAAATATATGCTAACACACAGCTAGGACAAAACATCTTTGGCAAGATGTGGGGCAAGGAAAATTAAACAAGTCCATTTGTATTAGGCCACAGGGAATAAACATTGACACGAGATTGCAGAAAGAGAAAAGGATGTTTGTAACAGTGAAATATAATCGCTTCCCTGAGATGAAATTCTGCTTTTGTTTGCAAAAGTCAGGTGGGATTCTCTTTCATGTAAATGAGAACAAACGATTTGATAATGAGAATTTTGTCTTCATTGCTAATGCATCTCAGGTGAGCCCTGCTCTTGCCAAGTACATAATTTGTCACCACAAATCTGTGGATGTTCTGATTTCCTTGGGTGAGGAGCAGCGTTCTGGATGAATGCATTCATATGGATATGCTCGTGTAATACATCATAAGAGTACCATTGGCACTGGTAAGATTTGTTATTCAGAGGGCAACACTGACCAGCAGATCAGTGGGGAACTTAGTATATTTTATTTGTGCTAACTTTAAAACTTGACAAGGAAACAATATTTTTCATTAGGAAGGAAAATTAAAGACGTGTAAAACGAGCTGCAAATTCTGATAAGTTTTGTCAACCTTTGGGAAAATTTTTGCATTATTTCTGATTGTTAGGAAATTAAATGAGAAGAGGTAAACTATAAAGTGTTGTTACAGTAGTCTAAACCTAAGCAAATTAATATTAATTCATAAAGTATGATGAAAATAGGAACCCATTTTATTTGCAGCAATGATAGAGTGAGATAAATGTGTAAAAGGAATAGTACTATGATTTAAAAATAATAGGACCTTTTTGTGTTTTGGAAGATCAATTTAAATGTCTTACACAAGGCCTATATGTCAAATTTGATAGAATGGATATATTGCTATGAGCAAAGACAATCCTCACACATGAGTTAAATTTCCTTTAATACAGATGGGCACAGGTGCCCTATTATTGAGGGAAAATTTGCTGACCTTGCTTTACACTTAATGTGATATTCCAGATAAATTTGGTTAGGTGAAGCCGTCCTAATTTTAGACTGTGGACATTTGTAATAAGTAATTAAATAGTGATTAAAATAAAGCAGGGGCAAAAATAAGGCAGAGAATCTAAAAGGGGAGTGAAAACCTGGAGAAAAATGACAAAGTCATTTTCCTTGGGTGCAGATGCCTGAGTACATGCACCTTCACCACACAGCGCTATTCAGAAAAAAGGCACCACATAAAACTGCCCTCTATCTCCCTACTCTGCTGGCCCTTGCTACTTATTTGAGCTAAAGGTTCTTCTCTGTAACCAAATGAACAGCAATGAAAAAGTGACGAGAAACATTGCTGGCAAACAGGTGTCACGAAGTAAAGAATGGAGAAAAACAAGTACAGGAATTGAAACACTGCTACAGTCTGAGTTGTTAGAAGCTGAGTGTTTCAACAGAGACACTATTTAAGTGTGTTCTGGCTTACAGCCAGAATATAAAACTTCTGAGTTTCCCCCAAATACTGTATTACAGTCACTGTTAGCTTTCACTTCTTAATTAGAGGCGAGGAGGATATAACTGATGAGGAAAGTATCACCATCTGCAAAAAACACCAAACCTGTCTTCCACTTTCACAGATCTCTACTGCTAAATCTGTCAGGGCACCCTTCTGAAGACCTTTCCAGATTTCTATGGGCTGTCTTTCAAGTGACAAGCTTGTAAACCCCACATCTCCTGGTAATGCAATGCCATATTTCAGTCAATCTCTGTGCTGCACTAGGTAGCAAAGAGCAGTCATCAGTAAACACAATGTCTTGGGCCCTTGCTGGCAATTCCCTTTGGGAGCCTGAGCACATAGCACAGAAACCAACTTCAAAACAGAGCAGAGCTGTTGCGTCAAAGGCTGTGCAGTACTCACAGGAATGCATTCAGAACAAGACATATTTTGTAAGGCCTTCACCTTACTCCAGTTTGTAGGAAACGCAGGAGCAAAGGCTTCCACAGAGAGTGAGGGGTTTGATTTACAGCCCTGGAAGAAGCTAGATTTAGCCTAATTGACAGAGATTTATGGACCTTGATAAGGAGGATTGCAAGCCTGAGTTTCTGTAGTTATAAGTGAGAATATATACCGAGTGTTATAGTTAAAAAAGTTTTAAGTATAGTAATGTAATTTTATAGTAATAAGTTAAGGTTTTAGATGTAACAGTAGAAAAATATAGGTGTACGTGACAAGATATATTATTGGTTAAGAATTCTCTGCAATGCAGCAGGGATTACTAGAGGTGATAGGTCAGGAAAGTAAAACAAAGTTTCGTTTTAAGTGTCTATTGGACTAGAAGGCTATAAATTGTCTGGTAACCCTAAATCTTGTGACTATTCCTGATCATGGCGGTTTACCGAGGAAATCTCACGCCTCAGAGACTGTTGCCTTGTTTGTTATTTTAAGCAATAAACCGTGGATGATAATGAAAAGTCCCCTCTCTTATTAAGAACGCCGACGGAAAACCAGTGTGGGTGGTGGAGCCGGGAGAAAAAGAAAAGGGACAGTATAAGTGGTACCAGCTCCCTCGCCCCAACACAGTTTACATCAGTAATGTGTGCTTAAAAATCTTCCTACAGGCATGGACAAAGATCTAACAAACAAAGTCGAGGGCAAAACTTAACACCTGAACAAGTTTATCCAAGGTTCATTAATTCTAAAAGCAAAACCAGAATTCCAAGAATGGAAAAATATTGATCAAAACCTCCAGTTTTGTAGATCTTATTCCACTGCACAAAGGTTTGCCTGTAGACTTGTGTCAGACATTTCACAGAGCTCTGCTTTCTACTGGAAGCACTTACATTGTATGATTTCCTGGCCAACAGATAAGTTATCTTCTACTTGTTTAAACAAAGTCTTTTGACACATAGCATGTCAAAACAACTGAGCAATACACGGGATGACATGAAAGTATTTCTTTAACAGGTAATTATTTATTTTGTGTTCTGAAAAGAATATAGGGAATTGAAATATTTTTCTTTTGAAGCATAGAAAACTCACCTCTCTGCTATTTGTTAAGTATAAGCTACTAGAAGTGAAGGAAAAAATCTCATTTATAGATTTATAGCACAAAATAGTAGGGTGAAGGAGAACATAAAGATCTGTCATTACTAGTATATCTTGTTCTATATATGCATATTTTTACTAATATAGGACAGTCTTTGTAAATATTCTCTCACATCTTGAATAGTCTGCGAGACAAGCATGTGTTTGTAAAGATCTTTCATTTAAAAGAAGTATGTAAGTTCTATGAAACTGCATGCTTAAAGCCCACATACCACACTTTGTGGTATAACACACAGAGGAGAGCTGGGCCACACAAAAACCCATCAAAAGTGCTACCACAATAAGGAACATAAAAACTTCATAGTTTCCTCAAAAAAGACCAGCAGTTTTGTCATTGTATCTTTTCATTTTGGTATTTCTTTACAGTGGATTTGACTATGAAATAGATGCATTAAGTTCTTGTGAAAAATTATTAAATCAGATGAGTTTATTGACATCAGGAATAACTTCTCTGAACCATTGCTTAAATGTCCTGCCACAGATTTATCTCAGAAATCCTGACCCTTCTGGTAAAGGCTGGTTGAAAGTTGTCACTGAAATGATTTTTAATAAACATTGTTACTTTCATTTAGGCCAGAACTTACAAGAACCAGTGGTTTTTATGAAAAGTTACACGGAAGATTTAGAATTTTATTTCAAATGTAATTTTGGGGGTATTCTTTTCAGACTATGCTATATATTTATTTCTTGCATGAGCATGACTTAATCTTTCTGCTGGATTCTTACAAATATTTTAAAGGCATCTTCTGGTCAGTTCTGCTTGCAAAACCTTTTCTGTAGGTCAGTGTATATCTCCTGTTGTTTACAGAGAAACAGTTTGCCTATACAAAAGAAAAAAAGCCAGTTAAATATAAGGATGAAAGCCAATCCAGCCACACGGAGAAAAAAAATTCCTAACACTTCCCTTCCACGGCATGTGGCAGATAGAATAGGAACATACCATGGGATAAACAGCTCTCTCTCACTGATTTGTTGTTAGAGTCACAGGTCAACAACTAAACAGATCATTCTACAAGTAAAAATCCTTAAGTCTGGTTTTATATGAGTATTGCTTGGATTAATTAATGTCTGACAAAGTGCAAGTTCTTCTTGGATCTTTCCTGTGACTGGAGCCTCCATAGTGTCTCTCTCCAGGGGAATCTTTTGTTTCTACTAATATAACTGATCTCACCCTGTGGAGTCCCCAAGAGTACAATGCCAATTTGACTCTTCCTCCTCTTCTCAGCTCGGAGGAATTTAATATTACTGAGCCCTCTACACCTCTGTCCAGAAGTTTGGTTAAAAGTGTCTGGTAGTCTCAAGGAGATACAGAATGACAGATTGGCAGATACCAAGACAGACACAATGCCATCCCACAGACCTAATTTCCCTTGGAAATCAAGCTAATGTGGAAGAAAATTCAGCTGCACATTCATAGTTACATTTAATACTAAGCTATACTAGCCCCTGCTATTGTGACTTTACTTTTCAGACCTATTTCATAGGAGCCATATGTGAAAGGAATGTTTTATATCCTAATTGCTGTAGAAAAAGAAACAATAGGCTTTATCCAAGATTGGGAGTTCTCACCTGTAAAGTACCCTTTTTTTAAAATCCATAATACATAATTAACAATTAAACGGAAACTGATCTTTTAAGTTCTCTTTTTTTATTAATTTTTCCCTGCTGTGTGTTACACATATGTTGTATGAAGACAGTCTGTTACTTTTAACTGCCTCCCCACACAGCATATTTATATCCTGGTTATGGATCTGAGGACTCTGCAGTACCTAGATCATATCTAATAGACAAAGGCACTATAGACCAGTTCAACTGGTTAGCTGCCCACTTTGCTAATGACCATTGTCTTGTGGCAAGTTGCAGTCATTACTGCATCATACAGAAAATCAGGTTTGACATATTGGTTGTTACCAATTCAATTCCATCTTGGTGTAATAGAAAAATATTTTAACGGTGTGTGACTTTGATTGAGTGGATAAGATTCACAGCCACTAGGGAAAGTTTTTACATCATATTGATGAAGCCAGACCTTGTAAAATACTTAGGCACCCTGCTAATAGGGCAGGTGTTCACACTTCCCTCTGGGCAGGAAGTATGTGTTAGGAAAGGATCATTTCATGATAACCTGTAAGTTAATTTCTGCTGGGGCTGCAGTACTCAGATTTTCAGTGCTCAATCCTTCACTGAGAAGCAAAATCCCAGTGTCCAAGCACCCTAACCAATGCCTCACAGGGACAGGCCAAACAAGCAGCATACTGATCATGGAGAAGACATGCCACTAGGAAACAGGGACAGCAAGGAGCAAGCAAAAGGATATCAGCAACCCAGACCTTTCCAGAGATTATGCTACTAAATCAGGGCTGTGAGCAGACACCTACCACTCTTTAGCAACCCAATCTTCCACAGAGACTAGGCCACTAAAAATGTCTTTGAAATAATTCTGCAATTCAATCTCTCATGCTTTTCTGTAAAAAGTCTGGACTGAATAGGAGAGGGTGGGTAAGAGGAGCTGGATAGTCAGTTCTCCTCCTGAAAACACGACATCTGAATTCTCTGTTTAACTGGGAAAATTAAACACATATATTAGATATCTTGGCAACACATCTAGACAAGGCTTAAGGTGTGGAAAAAGGCACATATATTATTGGCAACTTGCATACTTGATTACATGGTTTTGATGTTAGATTATTGTGTTCCAAAATACCATATATTCCAATGTAATGCATCCTTACAATGCTGCAAGGTCTTTAATGGTTAATTTGTGCTCAATGAACACTTAGTAATCTGTAATTGATGGCATATCAACTTTGTGGGAAGAAAATCCTCTGAATTCTAATAATCAACAGTATCATATCTAAAATCAGAAAACATTAGCGTATGATTTGGAGTCAAAAACTAATGTTGGAAGTTAAATAATTAAAAGTATTCTCCCTTTTTTTTAAGAATTGGTGAGCAGTCTTTGGCCTACATGAATTCTTTCCTCCTTCCTCCTCTGTGCATATAAATTATTTTCTTCCCTGAGGCTTCATACGTATTCTGGAGAAGTAAAGATTAATGTAACTGTTCACATTCATCATTTTGTCTGGCAGAATTCCAAAGGGTGGATTTTGATTTCTAGAACCAAAGTAATTCAAGGTTGTTTAGATGCAAGGTTTTGAATCCATCTTTATTAGAAATGAGATTTAATAACAAGATCATTTTGTCCTTTCCACAAGCTCTCTTCATAGTAGCTTTTCCCTGATGAAATTCAGCATGGATTGGCTTTGGGTGTGCTTTGAAACCTTCTTTTCTGCAGCTGCACTGTTAGAGCACTTGTAGTATTTTGAAAGAAGAGTGTTTCCTGTCTTTCCCTTGCCTGCTTGTAAGCTGTTGATCTGATGCTCACAAAGTTCAATTTGACAATATTGAATGTCCTGGAGGATACACTGCATGAGGATCTGAGCATCCCTTTTTTTCATTTCATGGAACAAGCAAAGCCTTTTTGATTCAGATTATTAGCTAGCAATTATATTCTTTGGCGATACACATTGATACTATTATTGAATAAAACAACACTGGAATAAATTTTTAAAAATTAAAGCTATTAAAACTGAATTAAAGCAAAAATCATGTAGAGTGATGTCTATGGCTTGGTATATAAAAACATTTGTGGTTCTGTTCTGTTACAGCTATTGCTTCTATTTTCTGCCTTTCAGCAATGGTCTTTCCAAGGGCTTTTCTCACCTAAGTTACAAGCTGTTGTAGATACACTGCATTTGGGTAAAATATAGTAAATAGCATTGCATGACCTTGTCTGTTTGATTTGCAAATATAATATTATGCAAATATATGTTATGTCTTGATTTGCTTATTTTTTTCCAGTTATAAGATTTCTGTTGCCGAGGAAGATATTATTACATAGATTTTCATGACAGTGAAACAACATTAAAAAACATCAATTAATGTTTCCTTGATCCTGCACTAAATTGCCCACCAAACATTAATGGTCATAAATGTCTCCAGAATCTTGTCCTTCTGAAAAGCATTAGCCTGGCACACTTCACAAATTCTTCTGTGAGAAGAAAGGGCCCCCATGGACCAATCTTTACCACCAGTGTTGAACAAGCAAATCTCTACCTGGAACCAACCTCCTGAATGTACTGAGGAAGTATTTTTCAGCTAGCAGCCGTGGCTAATGGATACTTGGTTTCTTATTCATTTCCCTCTATCCCAGTTTTTTGAAAGATCAGACAAGATATAAAAGGCAACGAGGTTCTAAAAACTCATCTGTATTTTCTGTATTTATTTACATCAAGGACAGATAACATGATGTTTGGATACTGCCTGCTCCACAAAGGTGCAGGAAGAGTGTGTTGATAAGACTTCTGTAGAATTTCAGTCAAGAGCAGGGGAAATTCTTCATGGCTTATCTTCATGGTACTTATCAGTGTATCCACTAACTCAACATAAAAGGCAGTAGGGAAGGAGCTGAAGATGGCAGCACTTGAGACAATTATGGTAAAGTTAGACAATCAAGCTTTTCAAGAGCAGCTTTAAGCATTATTGAAAAAAAAAAAAAGAGGTCATTCTAGCTTTCTTAATGTCCCACTTCTGTGTCAGTATCAAGTATATGAGAAAAATTATGTGTATATAGCTATAAAAAGATCACTCTATGAAACTCTTTCCCACCCTGAAGTTTCAAATTGAACAACCTGTCTCTTGGGCTTTCCTTTTCACAGCTCTCTTTCTGAACCCAGTGAAAAATGCTGTTTATGATAAAACAGTACATTTCTCCCTGCATTATTTCCTTGGCTTTCTGTCTCTTACTGCATGAGATTTGGGTTTTTGTTCTTATCTTCCAGTTCTCACCTCTCCTTTTATTTTTGTCCTTTTGTAGTGTCACACAAATGTAGTGTCAATTTATACAGGAAGGGTTCATTACAGGTTTAATTGTTTTAATTTTATTTAAATTTAATTTAAAAATTAATTGTTTTAATAATGATTAGTAAATATGTAAAACCACTGACAGAACCTACCAATATAATGTCTTTGTTTAGAAGAAATCAGCAACAATACTGATTATCAAACAGAAGAGCTGTAATGGTCTTGCAGTGTTCCTTTTGCTAGTAGGAATTGAAATTAATGAATAAGGTACAAAACAATATTAATGTATCATATGAAAACACGCAGGGCAAGAAAGAAATCATGTGAATACAAACTGAAATATCCTAAAATTTAGGACAATTTAAGCTAGAGACAGAATCTGATAAAAAAACACAAAACTATGAGAAAGCAAAAATCCAGTAAGTGAAAAATCATTATTGATACTCAATGGATGTGGTGTTGCCACCCGTAAAAATAAAATTTCCAACATAAGGACTGCTTATCTCCAGCAACATCTGCAAATCACAGACACACATTGTGTGATTGCTGGACATGTGGCAAGCAGTAAGCTTTAGACTCATTAAACAACTTCTTCAAAGCACTTTGTTTGTACTAAGAGTAAATTAGATGTAAAAGAACAAGATGAATTTATAACTGCCATGAAAATCCAGAAAAGAAATGTAATTAAAAATAAGGAAAAGCATTAAAACAGGCACAAGAGTTCCTCAGGAAACACAGCCATGTGTTTTGCCACTTATCTACTCTACATAAATAATTTATCTCACAAACGAAATAATTATCCTATAATATGTTGTTGAAATGCCATCACTGGCTAGAAAGCAGAAATATGCTGTGTTCTTCTAAAGGTAATGGGTAGCTGACATTTGCAGATAAAGAAAATCTATGTTTATCAGCTGAAAATGCCAAATTAAATTATGAAATTATTTCAGTCTACTCTGAGACTCTCTTTCAGAGAGAGAAATTTATGTAGCCATCAGAAATTTTTGAATACGACTCTTCTGAGCAGCAACACAGAAGTTGACTTCCTGTCCTCATCACAACTTCCAGTATAGCCTGCAGAAATCCTCCTTTTGAGACACAGATTCCACAAAACTCTGTGCCAATGAATTAGACAGTAGTTTTGGAGCAACAGCTAGACACTCCCTCTTCCCCCATACACATATTGTAACTTCTACCATGGGCTTTGGACCTGAGAAACATAGAGGAAACGGTGTTTTGGAGGGGGAAAAAGTTGGCTTATGAGGCATGATTTAATGTAGAAGAGAACTTGCTTGCAGGCATTTAGCATATCTTATTGTCTGTCTAACTTGTCTGACTTTCCCCCAGAACTTCCAATCTGTTCCAGTTCTCATCTACTCAGTCTCAGCTTTCATTCCTCAGCCTCCCTCAGCTCTTATCCAGCTCATCCCTACCCCTGCTTTGGACACCTCCTGTATTTTCTTCTTGTCCTTAGTGTGTCTTCCTCCACTATCCAGGCACCATTCACTACCAGCCTCTTGGATTAAAGGCTTTATATGGATATTTTTGTTTTTTCCCACATCATCCTTACCACTAACTTCTCGAACTTGTCCTCAGCAGCAGTGCTATGCTTACGGTGCCTTGTGACACAGTTGCCCCTGCCTCACCTGATTAATTATTCCTGTAGCTCCCTGGTTCTAAACATGTCCTACTACCTCCTCTCACTCATAATCCTCCTTATTCCCAAATCCTGACCTACACTCATGGTTGTCATCTTTCAAGTCCCTTTTCCTATGCCCGAAAAATCTCACTTTCTCTCATTCCCTTTCCTTCCTTTATCAATTTGGAAATTAATGAAAAGGCAGGAGGGACAACCCATTGCCCAGCTCCACACCAGTGATGTCTTTAAGCACAATTCTCCATCCCTTCGTGTTCTAGTTTTGGCCAGGACGGGGTTAATTTTTTACAGAATGGGAGGGGAACCTGGCCAGACCCTGGTGTTTTTCAATATCATCTCAAGTCACTTGCCAGGGGCAGGAGTTAGGGGCTCTCTCTTTTCCCATAGTGGGGGGGGCAAAATGGTCTGGTGTTTTACTTTCTGTGTAAATAGTCTCTTTTCCTTAGACCTTTTGTTGTTAGCATTGTTGCTGTTCCTGTTCATTTTCTTGTTTCTTTGCTGTTTCCATTAAATTGTGTTTATCTCAAGTCCTGATTTTCACCTTTATATGCCTCTGAGTCTCAACTCCATCCCTGGAGCAGGAAAGGGGAGGGGAGGGAGGGGGAGTGAGCAAGCAGTGAGAGTCTTTTTGGGAGAACTGAAGTGGGGAGTACCATTTCTAAACCACAACATTTCCTTTGATCTTTCCTATAGATGGAAGCTGATGGTATCATTCTCACCTTTAACCCCTCTTTTGAATGCAAATAGATGCTATCGGGTGTGTTAAGCAGGTGTTGCTTAATGCTTATGGAAAGATTTTATATTTTTAGCCCTGCTTGGCAATTGTTTAGGAAGACATGGCTCCAGAGCTGCAGATCACATCTTATTTGGCACACAATCTTGTGTTCTGCACAGCTTGGGCTGAAATTCACTTGGAACTGAGTAGAGGACACATCCCCAGATGACCACCAGAGACCCCAAAGAGGCCCATGCAGGCACAGTAACAAGTATTGCATAAGGCTGTGCAAGCTAAATGACTGTGCATTAGGAGGATGGCAACTATGGATTAAGTAGTTTTATGCAAACTTCAATGCATAAATTCTTTTGTTTTTCACCCCCGCTGTGCTTAATTTGTTGAAAACGTCCACCTTACACCCTGTGCAGAATAAACATTTCCTCTCTAAACCTGACTCTTCGTCTGTGTTTAGAGTTCCTAAAATCTGCCAACACTTCTTGCAAAAAAGGTCTTCCACGTCATCTGGCTCCTGAAGCCCCTGGCAATATCATCCTTCATCTCATGTCAATACATGTGAGCTGGATCATTCAGAGTTAGCAAAGGTTTGAGAGCTTTCAGTGAGGATGCTGTCTTCAGAAAATATATCTGTTAAAGTTCAAAAAATATTTGACATACTGAAACAGTAATTTTTTTAAATGCATATAATGGAGCTGAGATGGTTTCTCCCCAAAGCTGCGAGACAACCTTTCCCATGTTCTGGGGATACCAAAGAGGCAGGAAGGCATTCTGGAAAGTTCATGGAACTGACGTAACTCAGAGTTGCTTGAATTTCCTCTTCTCACTAGGAGCGATGTTCAGCTGCAAATAGAAAAAAACCCAAACCAACCCCCCCAAAATCACAATTATCATCTTTTGTGGTAACAAAAATTTGTTATAATTTAGAAATATTTCTCTCTTCAGTTGATAAAATTGAAGACCAGATGGAACTCGGTTTCTTCACGTTTGTAGAGGTTTTTGTGACAAATGTATTTGTCCTGCAGAGAATGCCATAATAATAAAAGAAAGGTGTCAAGTTCTAACATCTATTTTATCTGGTGTATCTGAGATTTAGTATTAACAGACTAGGAACACTCTGTCTGTCTGCCAGCACATTACCTTCTGTAGGCATTCTGATTTTCTGTTTTCAGAGAAAAAGGTAGCAATATATCTGTCTTCCAGAGGATGAAACTGAATCTGAGAGCTGATTTTTAAAAGACTACACCATTTTTCTGGCAAAATCAGTAAAGGAATCCATGTTCCCTCATTCAAGATGAGTACTATAGCCATTGGTCTATGTTATTTCTGGATGAATTCACTGGAAGAATCATCTAAATAGTTCAGTTACATTTCCTGCACATTTTGCAAACCTTTAATGAAGGCTACAGGTTACTACAGCAGCTTCTTCCCACTGTCATTTGCAAAAAATAGAAATCAAGAACTTGAATTCTAATAATTAAAGTGTTCAAACAAATCAAGAAAGGTGAAATGCAGCCTTAGTAGCGGACATTTTTTGGTCTCAAGATGTGCAGATCCCTTCTTTCTCTGTCATTCCAAGTAAACCAGAATGCAGATAGCTCAATTTAGTTAAGCCGAGAGTTATAAAGCCAAATCAAATAAACACAGCAAAGGGAAATAAAAAACCTGAATCCAAGAAATAAAACCTCTCCTTAAATTAATTGCTTTTTTGTTTTGTTTTTTTTTTCACAGATCTGTTCATTTGCCAAAAAGTAGAGAAAAGCTGAAAAACAGTGGCAAACACTTAGCAAATTCTTCATTCAGATTACACAACGGAAATGAGCACATTCTGGAAAAGCAATGGGTTGAATGTAAAGGCCAGCAATATAGGAGACAATCACAACTGGCTTCTCATGGGACAGAAAACCAGAACAAGTGTTTCCAGAAAGATCAGGACAGTGTTGGCTAACTTCTAATATTTGAGGAAAGGAATTCTCTTAGGATACAAAATTGCTGAGGCCTGGGCAGATCTTCCTCGCCAGGAATGTATCCTGGAGCAAGTGGTGGGTGTTTCATTGTACTGGCCATGTTATAGCTAAGGAAAGGGCACACTTGCTCTGCATTTGCTTCTCACTTTTTGACATTTAGGAAGGATAAGAACAGGTTATGTTTTCAAAAAAACTAAGTGACTAAGGCTGCTGAGGGAAAGAACATCTATTCTTCTTTAAGACCATGCTACTCTACCATGGCCACAGTTACAATAAATCCTCAGGTATTACTCTGAAAACTTCCTGTAGATTTAGCCCTTTCACACACTGTTTCTGCAGTACTATCTCTCACGACACGAATCAAATCAAGGGCTAAAACATAATCAAGGTAGCTTGTCAAATTTCCACTTTCTTTTTTAAAGGGGAGACTCTTTTGAAACACATGATTTTGTATGCCCTGAAGGATCCTCAGATCTTCGCAGTCTTATAAGCTCTTCTCTGAGATACAGCATAATGCTACCAGCATAATAACCAGTCAAAAGCCTTGTTATACACAGATATGACACCTGAGTTAAGCACAACAAACAGCCTTGTCAATCAAAATTCACATTAAAATGGGAGCTTATGTCAGTTCTGTCTTCCTGACAGCTGAATGCAGACAGAAAATTCTACAAACTTTCAGCACATCTAAGCAATGGACTGTTCTGCTATCTCTTTCAATTTTCTACATCTGCTAAACCCCCTCAAAAGCCATCAACCTAAAAGCCTCTCTGGCTCCTTTTTCCTCCTGTGAGCTGAAACTTTACATGTCTGATATACATCTGTGCTCTAGTTCTTTCAGAGGATGTGGAGTTTGATTTAAGAATTAGTGCGTTGAACTCAAAAAAAAAAAAAAAAAACAAGGCTATGTCTTTTTTGGCCTTAAACACTGCAAAAATATGCCTATGCTTAGTCATAAAAAGATATTTCACTTCCCATAGGAGCTCTTCTACCACTGTCTAATAATAAATCATCACTCAAGAATTAGTTTGAGTTACGTATGTTCACATTAAATCCACACTAGTTCAAATGAAGTTAGAACAAGAAATGGTACTAAGCTACCCGTGCTAGTGGTGGTGAGTGGGCAGCTGTGGAGAGGCAATTTCCCACAGACAGATAAACCACTGCATAGGCATTGCTACACTTTAGTGAGGCATTTTGGCTTGCAGGGAGGGCCAGATTTAGCTGCAACACAATACTCTAGACAAAGAAGTAGGTTTATTCATTTAACCTCAACAGTGCAGACAAATCCCAAATATTCCATAGCATCCACAGAGCTGCACCACGAAGGAATCTTTGCCAGTAAGGCAGAGAAATTACCTTCAAGAGTAGTGAGAAATGCTGGAATGACTAACCCCCATCTTTTCCCTTGTTCCCAATAGAAAATACGCTGACAGGTGAAGTTAGCAAGCAGACCTCTTCTTCCACTAGAAATGTATGGCTCTGTTGCTGTTGCTGCATTTTTGATATCACCCAGACTGTCATCCATGCTGTCATTCAGCTGGCTCTGGCAAGATGTTTATTAGATGGGAAACCCACAAATCTACTTGCTCAAAGCTTTTAAGCAGAGCTGCAGCAAAGTCAGCATGTCCTTGGAAGGGATGTCACATGTGAACTGTGTTACTGAGGCTCACTGCTCCCTTCACCCACGGTCCCAAAAGCAGAGGCGCAGGCATCCAGCTGAGCAGTGGGCACACATCTGGAGGAGGCTCCATGGAGCGCTAAGCCCTGAGGGTCATTGCTGTCTAGCATGGCTTTGTGTCCAGATGACACTTTGGGGCAGCTGCTAATGAAGGATGGCTTTCATTAGGAGGAACCTCACGTCAAGGTAAGTGTCATTTTACCAAAAGACAGTATGAAACTTTATACATTCTCACAACAGAGAAGGAGATTAAAATTTGGGGAGTCATTTTTTTCTGTTATAATGCCACTTTTTTGGTCTGCTACAAAGTGTATGCACCTGTCTGCAAATAGCCATTTGACTGTTCTGGACAGAGCTGATTCTCTTCAGAACCTCTTCCTTCTCATTTGTGATCTTGTCTCTAAGGGCTGCTTCTGAAACAAGAATTTATGTTCTGTAGTTCAGCATATCACATCCATAACTGCCAGCAACAGAACTGAAAATTGCATTTACATCCAATGCATGCCTGAATCATTTTCTACACAAGAAATAATTAATTTTCCAGGGAGCTTTTACATCAACTTAATGGTTGCTTTGAGAATTAAATTCCCCTTGTCTTCTTCTAGAAAATCATTAGAGATTAGAGAAATGAGAGAATAAAGTGGACAAGAATCTTGCCTTTCACTTCAGATAACAGGATGTTAGAGCCGTACTTGAACATCAAAGCCCCCTAAAAGAATTTAGAGACAAAAAACTGGGTTTCACATGAAATCTGAATCTTTTGTGATTTGAAGAACTTGAGTGCTTTTTGGTTGTGTTTTGAATCAACTTTTCTTTTATTAGTTCAAAAATTATTGTTATGATCATCTGCAGAAAATAATGCTAAATTAATTCCATAAAATTTTATGAGTGAAATTATACTACATAGTACTGAAATGCAAATATCCTTGTTCATTAGGCTCATCCATTTCAATTGTACCTGCAATACATTTCTCAGTGGGAACTGTTAATCATACCGCAGCATGCAGAAAAGAATATATTATATTAATTAAATAGCCACATTATGCATCTGTGTGCTCAATTATGCCCATGAAATTCAACGTAGCATACATTACTATTTTTACTAGATCAACAGAATTTTCTGTTTATGGCATTTGGGAGGAAAACAGTGTCATTTTGGTGTGCACTACAAGTAGCAAGTGAAGAACAGTCTGGTATTTCAATGATAACAGCATTCTCCAAAAAAAGCCTCTGCATGAAATTCTCAAAACCATGATCCTTCAAAGAGCCATTTGCAAGCACATGGAACAGTCCATGCAGACCACACCGAAAGACTGAAGCATGTAGGAAGATTAGAGGGTTGGACAGAGAAAAAAGGATTGGCAGGATTGAGCCATCAAATTCAAATACTCAGCCAGCCCCTACTCGAGTTGATCCAACACTGAATACAGTTTATTTGCAAAGGTCACTTGGCTAACCTACCCACTACCCAGTGCCTTCAAGGACTTTGAGTGCTTTAAAGATTAAGCTGCTACATACACATTAAAAAAACTTGTCGTAAAGGCAGTGTATGGTATATTCACATTCACAGGAAACAACACTGCTTGATGAAAGGTGTTTAGGAAACCTTCTTCTTCCAACAGTACACTGTGCATATCCTTAATGATGCCTCAAAGCTGGTTCCTTACTAGGATTTTGAACATTTAAGGTTAATGGAGGTTTACTTCTGGAATTAGAGGTAATGTCCCCAAGACCCTCTTAAGAATGCTGGAATCAGTGGCACAAGTGAAGCAGAAAAAATTCTACTTCAACAAACCTACTCAGTTTAAAATGTCAGTTTTCCTTTACATATAAAATATAGCACTTCACACTCTAGATTATGTTACAAAGAGGAAGGACAAGGCAAATTTATATCTTGCAACATGGTGTCAGGTTACTGAAGTCTTTGGCTTCCCTCTAGAACGCCACGGTCTAAGGCCTGTTAACAAACAATATTTGAAGAAAAATCTGCATTTGCATTTACAGACAATCAAGGATTTCAGATTCCTTGAAGATTTGTGGCAGTGACAGAACACCTGGAAAACAGGCATCTAGCCCTGGTAGGACATTAGGTTTTAGGCTCTTTATCCAACCAATGGACACAGACTCTTCTGGGGCTGGACAATTCTGTAAGAAATCATGCTTCAGTTCCTGTATTTGGCGGAGATGCTGCAACCTGTGTTTGACAATTCCCAGAGGGCTTTAACCCATAACCTGTCTCACAAAATGCTGATAGCCATACAATTCTATCTCCTTCCTCTATGTTTCTGGATGAAGTAGCAACACCTGCTGTTCCTTACATGGAACCAAAGGCTGGTCATGGGCTTTCAGCATCTTCTGGCAATGCCCCAGGGGTCGGGCCCTCTGGGCTACAGATTCGGGTTCCTCCTTATACCTGTTATGCCATCAGACCATTCTTGCTCTGTGAACATCAGGCCACATATGTAACTTCATTTATATGTGGTCTTACTGAACTCGGTCTGTCACTCTGGCCCTGGAAAGATTTACTTTGCACTGAAATTGCATTTATTTTTCCCCATTGGATGCAGAGACACACAGCTCCTGTACAGGAAGACACACAAGCATAGGTAAAAAGAAATTAAGTATAATGTTACTGAGTCCAAGAGAACTGCCTGTCTGCCATTAATTTATCTGGGACTTTTAGAGACTTCCTGAGCAGGAATGGTGTCAGATTTTGTCCCATTTTTAAATAAATGACAAGACAAATATGGTGCCATGTGTGACACAAGGCAAAACTTTTAAAATTATTTTGAAACTGAATTTTTTGTTCCTTCCTTGTGTATCAAATTTGCTCCTAAAGTGGCTCTAGTCTTTCACTCTTAATAAACATTTTGATATGCAATGGTTGTAATGCCTTTCACACTGCAGTGAAGACTGCAGCCATGATAGCCATGTCTAGTTTCTTCACTGATTTATAAGTGATTTGTAAAGCTTTGTTCTAGTTTCAAAACAAGTAGAACATGTATTGTTGAAAGCAACTGTTTAAAACACAAATTCACATATAAATGTATCAAAACTACATTGTGCCAGTTTGCTGAACTCCCTTTACAAAAAGCATATCTATTTAGGAGCCTTTCCTTTCTTGAGCATTATGTCTAGATTGATGATCTAAATTAATCAAGAGCTACTCAGACTTGAGGTCTGGATTCACTTGAATAAGATCATTGTTCTGAATAATGTTAACTGCTCAACAGTTAGCAGGACGATTAATTCAATAACTCTTTGCATGCTAGCTCAACACATTGGTCCTGACAAGCCATAATGATCTCATGATGTATAGGGTATCATTCAGGTCACCATTGTGTGACCCATCTAATCTGACACTTGAAATCAATTCTGATTTTTAACAACAGACCCTCAAAATGGAAAGGACAGACTTTTTGCACACTAGTAAGTCAAAGTAATGCTAAAGTCAAAGTAATGCTATCATGTTTTCCCTAGGTTTGTCTTGACATTTGTCTATGAAAAAAAACAAGGTACAGCTAAGGATCATTGCAATTACCCACTCTGAAGTTCTACATAACACAATCCGTAGCATTTAGGGATGTTTCCGTATCTGTATCTTATAGGACTTGGCACAGGTTTTTCCCGGACACTGGAGGACAGCTTCTTATCTGATGTGGCACTCAATTCATTATGATCTCCCTTATCATTTTACTACAGCACCAAGAGCAAATAGAGCAATCACAACAGTAGCAGGGATTGCTAGAGGAGTATGAAATTAAACTGCAGAATTCAGATGGGAAGAGAGAAACACACAGCACTATTCCCACAAGCAGCATCAATTTTCAGTGGAATATCAAAGCACCCGAAAGGACACAGTGGGTCTGCATCTTCAAGGCACACAGGTTTCAGAAAACAGAAACTAACATTCTCACCTCTGAGAAAGGGACTTTTGTTAAACTTTCAACTGCCTACACGAGATTAAAGATGACCCTTTTGTTCTTACTTCCATAGTCCATAAATCAAACTCAGACAAGGAACAGATTGTCATCAATTGAAGCCCTCAATTGTAATAAGTAAACAGATGGATGGATGGATGGATGGATGGATAGATAGATAGATAGATAGATAAACACATGCAACATAACTACATTTCGCTGCAATTTTATTAAAGCTGTAAACTAAAACAACTGCCT
Organism: Dicrurus megarhynchus; assembly: GCA_013399195.1. Classification (NCBI taxonomy): domain Eukaryota; kingdom Metazoa; phylum Chordata; class Aves; order Passeriformes; family Dicruridae; genus Dicrurus; species Dicrurus megarhynchus. The sequence goes on from VXAD01000736.1 coordinate 63,939, forward strand.
ATAATGTCGGCCAGATTTATTATTCAGTCTGACATGGTCACCCAATATTGGCATGGTCTACTTCAGGGAGGCATTCTCATAATGACAGAGTTGAAAGCAAAGCCATAGATCATGATTCTCTTTCCCAGGCTCAATTAAGAAACCACCTTCTTTCTATTCCTCTTCTTAGGGCTTTCTTCATACTCTCCCTTGCAGCAGTGGACAGTGAGTACTAATAAGTCAAACACTTGTCATTTAATGTCAGTACAAATATTATCTCTTCACATAGCACATATTTTGCTTTTTTTCTCATGACTATGTGTCCTTTTGACAGCATGTGTGATATAGTACCATACCATGATAGATTTGAATACACACTATAAAAATTATGGTCTCTTTTGAGACCTGTACCTTGAAACCAGCTATTCAAATTAGACCCACGTGTAAGATTTTACTTGACTACTGTCTCCAAGACCATGGAGGTGTTGGAACACAAGGCCAATCAACACAGTGCAAATAACACAATAAAACATGCTATGTGCCATCCTTATAGACTCTTGATTTTTTTTTTTACTTTGTATTTCTCCAGAGTGTGAAGATTTGAACTGCTCTAAATTTTGCTAGCATAGTTTTCACTAAGAATGACCCAGTGGTCCTGTCCAGAAGAATTTGCAGGATATGTTTGACTGACTTAAGAAATCAAACCAATTCACATTGTTAGACTGACAAAGATTTTGTGAGATGAAAGCCTGATTTACAGACTCCTTGGGGTTCTTTGAAGGCTTTGCTAAGGACTTGTATAAAAGAAATCTTGTTGACTTTGACAGAGTCCTCTGAAAAAGACAGCTCAGGAAAGTATATGGAAAGGGGAAGGGGAAGGGGAACGGGAACGGGAACCGGAAGGGGAAGGGGGCACAGATGCTTAGTCCTCTCAGTGGGAGGAGGTCTTGAATGAAGTTCAAGGGTATGTTCTGGCATCTGTGTTGTTCAACACACTACTAAGCAGTCTGGGAAAGGAGCAATGAAGAGGCAGATTTTCCTGAACTACCCATATCAAACAGGTCATAGTAGAGCTGAAAATTTTTAGTAAAGACCATAAGGACAAGAAAAGTCAAGTACCAGCTTCTTCATCAAAAATAACTAAGTAGAATAGGATTCTTTGGAGGGTAAAAGAAAAGACTGAGGGGAATAAGACAGAGTTTTTTAAGGTCAGATGTGTCATGGAGAGCTTGTATGAGAATTGATTTGCCATTAATTCTGCCACAAAAAGAAATGGGAATGAGAAATTAAACTATGAAGAAGGCAGTCCAGAACAAAGAGAGTTGTTCTTCATACAGTCACTTTAGCTACAGTACTGCTAGCCACAAGGTGCTGTAGAGTGTAAACGTTTACAAGACTTCCAGGAGAGGTTAGCAAAGCTCACAGAAGACATACCCACTATGCTATAAAATAAAGAGAAAATAAAGAAAAAGCTGTCTCCACAAGCCCTTGAGCTGCAAATAACTGGATACTAGAGGAATAATTTTGGGAACCATATATACCTTGTTCTTACACTTTTCCCTCTGCATCTGCTTTTGGTCATTGCCAGAGACAGAATTCTGGGCAATATGGATTGACTTCCAGGCTGACTCTTCATGGATCCTCTGCCGTTCTGAATTCAGCTGGGGTCAACATATCAGCTCTATGCCTCTGTACAAAGTCCTTATGCAAGATATCCTATCACATGTCCTTCTTTCTCCTCTAAAATTACTTGTCAGACTGTAGCTGCCTTTTCAGCCATTTGAATGGTGGAATACGTAGGTAACTCCAGAATGCAATAGGTAATTCCAATGTATACCATTCAAAACTCTTTCCCTCCATAAACATTTTCCAAAGGTCACAATCAGAATCACCTGGTAGTCTAGTCTAGTCAAATTATCACAGAAAAGCTTTGAAAGTCTGGGAAAGTAGAATATATTACTTGGGATGTTAAATAATGAAGAAAAATAAAACATACATGAAAGAATTCAAGAAAACAAATCATATTCAATAGCCTCCACTTATACAGAACTACAATATCTAAATGTCTATTTATACTCCAGCAATTTACATTTCAATATACTGCCTAAATATTATTTTTAGTTGTTTTGTGATGGACAATGACATTTAAAATAACAACTGAATAGCAAAATCAGATTCTATACCAATTTGCATTGCCAAACCAGTCTTTGGAGATTTTCCCCTTGAAAAGCCACAACAGATGGATAAATTGACAGTGAAAACCTGTAACAAACTTTAGGTCTGTATCTAATTTTCCTGTGCCAGACTCAATCCTGAGTAGTGCAGCTAAGAGCAATGTTTACTGTTAGAACCATGTGAATGGGTAGCAGCTCTTGTTCATGTCAGGGCAATAGGCTGTTCTATTAAAAGTGCTGTATGGTTCTAATCAACATGCAGTGTGAACTCACCTTGGGACTAGAAATCAAAATAAAAATAGAATAAATAGGCAGGTTTCCAACCAACCAACCAACCAACCAACCAACCAACCAACCACACTAAGTTATGGAGTGATTTGTAAGTCATGTTTTTGAAACACTGATCAGAATTAGTGCTAAGGAAATACTGCATAACACATACAGATCATAGGAGATTTTAAACTAGCTCATTCTGTGCTAGCTCCATACTGAACTGCTTTTTCATAAATATTCTAATGAATGGTTCACACAGATGAGCATTCAGTCAGGCTATTACTGGAAAATTCACCCATTTGAAGACCTTGAACCGGAAAGTTGGCAGGATTACAACATAAAGATATAAACACAAGCATTCCCCTCGAATTTGAATGTTCGAATTTGAACACTGAGTACCTCTAAATCTTTGCTGTATAAGTATTCATTTCTCATGGAAAATAGAAAGTGGTGTTTTATAAAAAATGGCTCACAACAGCCGTAAGTGTTTTCAATTCAAACAGATGTTAGGTTGCTCATGTTTGGTGGTAATAAGCCTGACAGCAATGAGACTGCATTTGGAAGTGTCATCATGCCTGTTAAAGTCCAGAAGACACTAGAAGTGGTGCATTAGTCTGCTACAACCTACTAACTAACCCAATAAAATCTTTAGCTCAAAAATCAAAAGTTAATGGAACTAATGGTAAAGGTCCAAAGTCACTATCAGTGACTCCCTCATTCATCTGGCATCTGGCAAGACAACAAAAACACACAACCATTAAAACCTGGCACCATTGAAGCTGACAGTAAAGCTCTGGAGACTTTTGCTGCTGGGACAGAGATCCCTTTTACATCCAAAAAGAGATATAAAACATAAGATACCATGAAATTACCTAGTACTGTGCCGAAAAGCAAATCTACAGAGTGCTTGGCGGTCCTTGCAGATCCAGCTTCTCAAAGCGACAAGGTTTGTTCACTCTGATTCTTTTTTGAGGATAATCCCTATTTGGAGACTAGTTAATAAAAGCAAAGCATTTGTAAAGAACAGAGGAGAAAACTGGAAGACTAACACTTCACAACTACATACGTATTTATAGTATTTATAGTATTTATAGTATTTATAGTATTTATAGTATTTATAGTTTATGTCTTCAATTTTACAGTCAATACTTTTTAAAATACCTGTTTGCAGTGTTGTTTGACATCCTTACAGACAAAATAATCCAAAATTTCAAAATGCAGTACCAGCTGTAGCTAAAGTTTTGTTAGCTCCCTGATTTGAGCTCTATTCAAAAATACAAGACTTGTTCACCTCAGCTGGTAAATTTGCTGTCTGGGACAGTTCCCCATAACCCAGGAGACCCAGACTCTCATCTTTCAGCTTTCTCATTAAAACATGTTGACTCTGTGTGAGAAAATTAATGGTTAGTTTGTACCAAAGTGGACAACATTTGGCTGCAATTAAGAGACCCTTGCTACCACAGTTCTCCACACAATTATTCCCTAGTGTAAAATACAAGCAAATTTTCACACAGTTCTTCAGACATATAGTGCTCGTTTTGAAGGTATCGTTTCCATTTCAATGTACCAAAGAACCTCACCATTTTTAAAAAACTATTTTATTTTCTGGGCCATCCTGCTCCAGAGCTGCCATCTGCTAGTTCTGTACCGATTGCCATGTTAATACTTTCCTAGAATGAGGCCACAAATGCTAAACTGCCCCATTGACTGAATCATTCATACAGTAACTGGATACTTTGCAGATTGTGTCAGCCAGGATTATTTTTGGTTTATAAGCTATGGATCTCAAGCCACTATCTCTCAGCGAGCTATCTCCTTTTTGTATCATTTGTGTTAAATGCAACCTTAAGACAAAGAAATCTTCTAAACAGATTTGGAAGAGAAAATTTTGTCAAGAACCTTGTCTCAGCTATGACAACTTGAGGAAACAAGCCAGTTAAAAGAATGGAAGTAGGACTGGTAATGAACAGAACCACACTTTTCCCATCACTGGATCTGATTTTGCCTATTTGTAAACATGTAGAAGTCTTAATTTATTTTCCATATCCTACACACTTAGGATGTTTCACCAGCATTATACAGAAAAAAATAATTTGCAAGAAGAAAAGAATTCTCAAAAAAAGTCTGACACTGTTCACAGAAAGAAAAGCTCTGTGAGGGAGCTGGTAGTGTGTTGACTTCTATGTAACCAGGCTCTCATCCTCAGTTGTCAGAAGAGACAAGAAAAGCTTCTCTGCTAACACTTCAGATGGCAACAGACCTGTTCTAAAACATGTTGCCGATTCAATTCCTTTACTTTCACATTGTCTGTTGCAGTCAAAAGGAGAGTTTTTGCAAAGGTTATACACAGTGTGTAGAAGGTAACTCGTAGAAGATGACAAACAGACCACAGGTGTTTTAATAGCCTGTCAGTGTGGGCCATGAAAATAAAACAGTTCTGCAGAAGAGGCATGTTCTGACTACAGTGCACTGAAAGAACCATTAGTCTTTTAATAATCAAGGCATTGGTTTCTGTACCTCTCCTCTACAGTGCCATCTGAGGCATTAAGATGTGACTAGTAGGTGACTTTTAATAGGAAGCACTCCTTCACCTTCAAGGAACAGGAAACTTCTGGACATATTAGAAAGGTAGGTAACGAAGTCACCAGCATCAAAACTACCCTGGAAACTCAACAAGATACCTTGATCTACTGACAATGTCACCAGACTGTAACATGATCTGGGAGTGGTCAGGGAAAGAGAAATTTAATATTGCTGTTTCTTATTATTCAAAGTACTAAGACTGAAACCTGTATCTTAAAGCTTTAATTAAATGAAGCATAGTAAAAAGGGCCACCACAAGGATTTCTGCATATAGAAGTATGCATTCATTCAAATACTTGTCTGCAGCTTCCCAGAAAGTTCATAAATCCCTCATATATTTCTACATTAAATCACATGCCAGCATGCACAATGTTTCCATGTGCAGTGAAGAACACTCTGTACTTCAACCTTTATAGTTACAGGCAGAGAAGAAAAGTGGTTTTGCTCTTGGCAAACTAATATAGTTTGACAAGAAAGAAACAAGAACATTACCAAAAAATCCTCTCAATCAGCCTCAGGTCTTTACTCCAGGGTCAAATGAACTTTTTCTATGACTCAATTACATGTTCTTTTTTAATTTTTCCCAGGTCATTACTCTTTATGTCCAAATCACATCTCTTGACAAACTTAAACTTTGCAGCTAAAGGGAACAACATTTATTTCTTCTATAGTTACAGAGTTTTTGCTGCCCATTCCTGTGCAAACGCAAATTTAACTGGCTTCCTTCTTTTGCTTCCTGTTTCTAATTAGCCAACGCAATAACGCCTTCCCTTTAGAAAATGAGCACTGGACAGTGTTTACTGGAAAAGGCTGGTCCTCCTTCCTATTCCCAGTGCAGCTAATTAGCCACTTCTTGCCTTGGCCAAGGGTAGAACATATCTCACACTCTTATTCTGTTGTCCAGAATCCTGTTAGGTAAGTTTGCTTGATACTATAAGTTTCAAGTATTTAGTGCATCGAGCCATTGAGTAAAATGACTCTGAATGCCTTTCCATATATACTGATAATGAGGTCATTTGCATCTGAAGCAAACAGAAGCTGGACAGAGAAGAATAGCAAGAAAGACAGAGTTTCTTTTGAAAGAAAATTATCCTGACAATGTTACATGTGATTGTTCATTATACTTGTGTTATTATCTCGATAAACCATCTTTTTCACAACAGTTTAAACCCTTAAATATAATCTTTAAAGGACTGTGCGAGCATTCTCCATTTTCCATTCACAACAGTGAATACAAGAGGCAATTTTGGCCATGATTTGCCTGCACACTTAGCTTTACACACAAATATCCAAAAAGACAGTAGAACCACTCCCAAAATCCAACTCAATCCTCTTGAAAACAATGAGCAAATTCCTTCACCTCAATTGACATTGTGTTCCATATGTGAAAAACCAAACTTATGTGTAGGATTTCTGCAAACTTCAACAGCCAAAAAACCCCAAACCTTTAACCTAAATTAATCATTGAAGAGTTAGATGATAAACATGCCTGTAAATATCAGGAATTCTTGTCAGCTGTTGCAACCCAGCTACCCAAGATTTTTTTTACAGTGCTTTGGTTCTTAATACTTAAGCATTATCTAACAATGCCAGAAGAGAATCTTTCGTTCTAATAATAGGAACAGAAAGAATTTGTGTTTTAAGGGCTTTTCTGAGACTTAAGATACCAGAATTCAGAGCAAAGCTCTGCTAATGGCTTTTCTTGTGATCCAGCTCTTCTGACTCCATTGAAACTATTTTTGTGTCTAATTTGAGCTAGCCTTATAGCTCAACAACCTGTTTTATGGTCCATACAGATATACTAGGCAATGGTATAGGGCACCCACAGGTGCAACAACAATGGGGCTAGGCACCTAGAGGCATTATGAGCCACTTTTATCCTTCCCAATTTTTCATCTTCATATGAAAAAATTTCAGAAATATCTGAAATGTCAAATCCAAGTATTTTATCAGTTATCTTTGAAATAATGAAAAAATGTTTGTTCCAGATATGTTGCCTTACATACTGAGAAGTAGTTTGTCTCTTTTTCGTTATATACAGCCCAGGAGAACATATGTTCAATATATGAACAGCATTTAAAAAGAAATAGCACCTTGAAGGAGAACCACCAGAAATATGAATGGTTAATGAACATTTAAACTACTGCTGTACTTTGTTTGTCACTGCATACCGAAAGATCTACAGTGACAATCATCCTGTCTGGGGACTTGACTACCCTTAGTGTTTCCAAATCCATTTTCTACAGTTTAGCAAGCACTTTCCCTGGTTCAGTTTAATAAACCTTTTACCTTTTATCACAAGGTAGGGCACCAAGTCACTGTTATCTCTTGTTTAGCTGTTAATCTTCTAAAAGCTGCAGATCCTCGTCTTTAGAACTTCAACTTTTCTAGCATCTCCCATCTTGCATGCACATAGCTTATTGTAGTAATGTGTGAGAATTTTCCCCTTCTCTGATTGATTTACATTGTGTCTGACTCATCCTATTGCTCCAATCAATCAAAATTTCACATTCTAATTTTCCCAAGTGCTTGTAGTTTTCCTGTTCTTGCCTTTTTTTTTTTTTNACGTTCTCTATTCTGCTGTCCAAACCCTTAAAGAAAACAACAAATACTACTTAACTTGAGAAACTTTGCTTTGCTCCTCTTTTCAGTTTGTGAATAACAGATAGCTACTCTCAGTATGAATTTTCAGCCACTTGCTTACACATTCTACACCAGTTCCTTAACCTTTCTGTATCTCAGTTATGAAAATGCTGTGCAAGAGAAAAAAATTCTGTTGAAAGTCAAGTTATGCGTGAAATTTGCTTCCTTCTCCACAAAGCATGTCCCTCATATTGTAAGAAGTTAGGTAGCTTGAAGTTCATGAATTCTAAATAGCAGAGATATTTAATGAAATGAAATTAAGTTTTTCTTGGAAATGGCCATTCATTATGACTGAGTGAAAACTGGTCTTGAAAATACTACCAGATATATAAACTGAAAGAACTATGTGTTTTCCTTACCTTATCTGAGTTAGATAAAGCCATCTTATCTAGGTACTTAAAAGAGAATTTAAGCATCTGGACAAATTTTGATGGCTAATCTCAGCAGTTGCCATGATTGCCCCATCGATCTGGGGTTATTGAGCAAAATCTCATCAATAGACAAATGTTGTAGGTGCCTTTGTAATTTAAAAAGTATAGGTACAGACAGTAACAATTCCAGTCCTTTCATCACACAACTGATTATGTTCCTTTCCTAATAACCATCGACATTTAGAAGGGAGGCATATTGACATATCTAGAGCCATATGTTGCAGTGAACTGTTAGAAGAAACGATCAAGCACAATCACACACTTCGGGATTCACTATTAACAAAAATATCCTGCCCATGGACATGTTTTATTAGCAACAATACCTGGAACTGCTAAAGTTTGTTTGAGATGTCTTCTTTTGTCCATTGCAATTTGAAGTTTTTGACTGCTCTTTTCCTTGTCCAGAATGTTTTCACAGTTTATTTCTGAAACAGCCATCACTCAAAGCCAGGGAGTCAGAGAGCTGGCTTCACTCTCTGTCACTGAACTGCTCAGTTTTGTACATCACCCTAAATGAGTTCTGCCAGAGCTTCTTACACATCCATTTGTCCATGAGTGTGTGCAACTGCTCCCTCTTTGTGCATGATTCAAGCAATCTCTGAGGCTGCTACTGCCCATTTTTCTTTATCCTAAATTGCGAAAACTCAAGTTTTATTTCTTCAGGGGTCATGGAACTGCTCGTCACTTACATCAATCAGTATTATAGGCAGTGAAATAAAGTCTGCACTGTACTGTCTCTGCAAAGAACTGCATATGGAAAGATGAAAGTGGAGGTTCTGTGCAGGGTCAGAACATAGAAATATGGATGAAACTTTGAAAACTCTTGCTATTAACCTTCAATGGATGAAATTTTTAAAAATATTCAATTTCTTGTTTCTAACATGCATAAGGTTAAAAATCTCCCTCCCCAGTTTTGAAAGAGTAGCAAACATGAGAAAAGTTTTTCTGTGGAAAGACCCCTCAAACCAGATTTTTTAAAGTCTGAAACTGTTAGACTTTTCTGTCTAGTAACTGTTACAATGCTCACACAGAGAACATTTCGTGTGCCCTATCGTCTTCACCGTGAGGTGCAAACACTTTGTGACATACTGCATTTGGATGACCACTTTAATTATTCATTTTAATAACAGACTGGCCACTACAGTGAATAATAATAAACACCTTCCCATCTGCTGGGTTTTTAAGACAAGAAGGCATTTTGTTCCCTCCCAGTCTCAACTCTACACACCTGCTAATCCATCCATTTTTCTTGTCTTCCACCCAGATAAAGAACACAATAATTCCTGTAACTAAAAAGGCAAGATAGGAGCAATAAGGACAGAACAGCACTGCTGACAGTGGTGGTAAGAGAGAACCTATCAAACCATCAACATGGGATACAAGGTAAAAGAAGACTCTAAAGACTCACAGCTGGTTCAAAGCCAACATATATGTTTTGATTCTTTCTTCTGCCTGGTTTAACACTCAGTTTCGCTTCAGTTGAATATGAGTAATAACCCAAGTTATACAAAACTTTCCAAGTACATACAACGAAATCACTTTGTCTCCAAAGGAGGTAGTTCCCTGCAGTTGCTGTCTATGTTTTTGGCAAGAATTCACTGACCTTGACTGTAACCACCCTGTAGCAACTTGATCACTGCCATAGAATTATTAATTTTTTTTTAATTTATGTATTGTGGAAGTCTTATGAACTGCCAGGAAAGAATCAAAGTAAATTCATCAAGTTAAATCAACGTTTACTTTGTCTCTACTGCTATACTATAAAAATTAATAGGAGTACATATTTAAGAAAAATGCTCTTGATAGGTCTGAAATCCAATAATTCATGCATTACTCAGACTAAGCAAAAGAAAGCCCATTTCAACTTTTGTGTATTAAAATAGGATGCAAACATACAATAAGAAAATTGATACTAATAGTGTCAGACCTTAATCCAAGTCCAAGAATACACACAAAAAAAGTAAAAGAAAAAATACAGAAGATTCAGATTTAAGTACGATTGTTAGTGATGCTAGAATTGTGGATTTTATGAAGTTATGGTATAAGTTAGATACATGTAGAAAGATGCTTTTCTTGAAAGATATGGGGCTTAATATGATATTGATTTTTTTGGAAGTGCAATCACTTTCTCTTCTCTTTCTGAGAAGATTTGTGAGATCAATTCTAGTGTTGTATAGCAAGAATTCTCTGTCTATTCAAGCCCTTAGCTAAAGTACTATTGAGCAATAAATCATATGTCAATCCTGATGTACAATATTGATAATTTAGATTTTCCCTCCTGAAATCCACACAGGTTGTTTTTTGATATGGTGGGGATTTTGGGGCTTTTTGTTTGGTTGGTTGTTAGGGTTTTTTATTATCCTTGCCCCCTCTTCTTAAGTAAAGTAAATGACAAAAAGATTTCATACAAATCCTGCATCTTAAATATTCTGTCTACAAAGTGAAGAAAAAAATCATGTGAAGTTTTAACTCTCTTTGGCAAGTGCAGCCTTCATCAGGCTCAACAGGATATAGTGACAAGGAACAGTGGCGACACAAAACATCGAAGTTTAAAAGAATTAGATAATTTTCTGTACAAAAGATAGGACATGGAACATTTCACCTCAGGAAACAAGATTAAGATTTTGTCCAAAAATATTACAACCTAACAGCACATCATCTGAAAGTATTTTGACAGCATTTGGTGAAGAGTCTTGGTAGCGGCATTGGAAATCACAGCCTCAAACTAGAGGAATTTAGGCACTGAAGGAAAACATTTTCTTCTTTGTAGTTTTTCTTTCTTAAGGAAAAAAATCCTAGGTTTTTCACAGGAAGATAGCTTGGGGAAGATGGATCATCAAACACTGCAGAACTAATGAGCAGAGCAAAAAGGAATCAGTGAGGACTGGAAATACCTGTCCATGGCAGAGAGATGGAGCAGGTCTCTGTGAGAAAGCAAGATAGAGATTAGGTGGAATGTTTTCTGCAGCTGTAACTTGCACAGCATGGGAAAAGCTGGATCCTGTGAGGAAAAAAGAGCTTTTTGCTAATGTTTGTGCAAAGTTCTGCTTGTGGTTAAATGTGTTTCCCTCTCCTCTTCCTTTGACTCTTCCTGCATCTCCAACATGGAGCTATTTCCCAGTCTAAACTAGTGCTGTAGGGCATGCCTTTTTGAGGCAATATAGTCACATCTTTGTCAAGTCTCTATGGAAGGACCAAAACGAGAAGCTATATATGTAGCAAAAAGGGAACTAGCGAGAGGTTGAAAACTGAGTATCCAGTATTTTAAATAATCTCCTGAGCAGTTTCATTTAACTGTAACTTCCTCATGTTGGAAGTACCTATTTTCTTTTTGTCTGTGGTCACAACCTTGTCAGCTTGGATGAAGTAAGAGCTCACTTTTTCATCTAGCCCTTAACTACAATTAATATCTCACTACATGAGTTTTAAAATCAGACTAAAATATCTTCTTTCCTGCGTAGACTTTACAGCTGCTGGCTAAGAATCAGACTTCTTGAACTTGCTTCTTTCTTCTAATTATTTTATTTATGAGCACATTCTTAATTAATTCCTGATTTCAGGATATTAGGTGGATGGGGATTGAAGGACATAAGGTGAGTAGGCTTTGACATTTGTTGGTTTTCAGGACTATTATTACCTTACAGACACTTAAAGTGAAGAAGACTGGAGAATTTCTTCTCTACAGTCATGAATTTCTGCCGAGGCTTCAACATAGCAAAACTCATGAAAATAATTGATTTACTAATGATAGAAAAGTTAAAACAGCATTGTATTCTTCCACATAAATAAGTTTTTAGTGCAGAAAGTATAAATTCAGTAATAAAGCTGACACAATATTTTGCATTTTTAAACCGAATTTTGATCGCAAGCGAAATCAGGAAGTCTTTAAGTGTCAATACTCTTTCACCTTTCAGCTTTAATGCAAGGTAGAGCTGACTGCTGTGATGCACTAAGCAGCCCAAAATAGGGAAGGGCCTAGGGCCTTGCTCCTTATTAGCATTTTTTTTGAATGTCATCTGATGCATTTTGATGAACCTCTAACCTCTTGCTGTCAAACAGTTTGGAAATATCTGTTCCTCTAACTTTTATGCAAATTCCTGATCAATTCTAGGAATAGATTACACAGGTAAGGGGACTCCTATTTCTAATAATGTGTGGCTATCTTTTCAATACTGTTTTACATAATTGAAGGTGAATTATAAGACTGAATAACTATAAAAACAAGAGACAGTCCATGTGATTATTTTTTCCAAAAAAAATATGGAATTAAAATCTTAAATAATATTTGGTATTATTTATTGGCTCTACTAATCTAAATGCAATACTTGGTTTCAGTTTCAGTCATGTCAGAATTCCTCTTTGAGCTAAGATTTAAAAATTTTTTATTAAACGTGAGTGAACCTATCAATATATGCAGATATCCATCCGTGGCCAATGTTGTGTCATACATGTATAGAGAAAAGGGTCCATTATAAAATGAATCACAGTGATAATATGTGAACTTTCAAAACATTACTCTGCAAAAGCTATGCCATAAGCAGCACTATTTCTAGGAGGTGCTTTTGAACTTTCTCATATGACAGACACCCCGCTCCCAATACCAGATTGTCTTCCTCTAATTTAAGGTGAGTAGAAATTCATTGAAGACTTGTGTCACATTCTCAGTAGGTAAAACTGAAATGGCAGTAATGCTATGAAAATGGCAAGATAAATTCTCTGCATAATAGTTCAACTTGTCTTTTAATGCCATTTGTACAGAATGAGAAAGTCATTAAAGCTCTAATCTTTAATATTGCAGTCACCCTAACTTTTTTCTGATAAATGGTAAGATACTGGTTCATCTTACATTAATAGAAATTTTGTGGAATAACTTTTTCATGTATGGCTTTTGTAACAGCTTTTTTTTTTGCTGTTTCTGTTCATTTGTGCATGTGTGCATGTATGTGTAAAGAGAAGAGATATAAAAAGAGATTGCAAATAACTAATTACATTTCTGAAAGAAACCTATGCTTTCTTGATGGAAGTATCAGATGTCAAAGGTAAATGATCTAATCATCAAATAATTTGGTTGTATATAATGGATAAATTGGGAAACACTAAAACATGAGCTCATTAAAAAAAAATTTATAAGTCAAAAATCATATACTGCCACTACAGACATTTAGCCCTCATCACAAAATAGACAATGTTTTCTTGACATCCATCCAAGTATTTTTTATAAAAGTAGGATTAAATTTGTAATTTTAAAAATGCTGATTTTCCTGAAGGCAATAAGAGTAAAAAGAGAAGTTTGAAATTTTTTTGAATTTAACCACTATTTTATGATTAGAAGGAGAAGGAAAAAATCATTTTACATTCAGTAAGAAAATTAGAATTATTTGGATAATAGTGGTGGACAGAAAAAAATTAATTTCAAATGAAAAAAACTTTAACTGGTATTTAACAATCAGAGAGAACCTTTTCTATTCTAAAGAGCGACATGGATAGAGGAAGTAATAAATAGGGCGTGGAACCATTAATCTGTAGTTTTATGAGCCAATAGCAAGCCAATTCCAATTTTGCATAACTGCAAAGATTTTTACATAAAAATATAGCTTCTACAAAATGAATATTTTATTGTGTCACTAAGCAGAGATAAATACATATTCTAAAATATTCTGTATGCTTTAGCTGTGAGAGAGAACTATTCTTCTAATATCATCTGGGGGATTTAAAACAGAGTATTATATTTCTAAGATATATAAACAATCAATAAAGTGAAATTCAATGAAATTTAAAAAGTGATGGCCATCAAATACAGATTTATCTTCTAAAAGTAATCCATTTGTTCCCTCAGAACAAAAGTCTAAGAACAAAATACCACCATAGCATGAACTAGTTACTTTTTCAGTCAACTACCATTCCCATCACAAACTCCAAACATTTTGTCCAAGCGAGAACAGAGATTTCACCACTCACCTCCCTTCTATGAAGCTGGCTAATTATTCCTTCTGTTTAGATTCAGGAACTGCTCCTCATACATAGTGAAATGTGCACATCTTTGAGGCTCCTGCACCTTTACAAACCAACAGTTAAATTGTTTAACTGTTCCAAATCAGCTACTGAGACATGTCCATCCTGCAGAAATAATTCTATGACAAGTTGGGCTTCCTTTTCTGTGCATGTGAATGTTTGAGGAAGCTATGCCTACTCACAGCCTCATTGAAATGCTTTATTATTACTTTCTCAACAAGTTCACGATTTTCCCCCTACAAACTACTTAGAAGAAACATGAAAAATATTAATAATCCTCCCTTCACTTGCCAAAACTTTCCTCTAATAAAAAGGGATCAATAAGCTACAGTGGCAAATACATGTTAAACCATTATGACAATATCACATAATGACTGTCATTGGGAAGCCAAAATTTACCAGCAGTTATCGCACTGAAGTGTTTGACGACACAAATTAATCTTAAAATTTTAACGATGAGTAACACTGGTTTGTGATGCCAACTGTTTAAACAGATAGTGTTGGCAACTGAAGTAAAATGATTCAATTTTTCAATTTTCTCCCCAGATAAACTTCTAAAGTGACTCAGTATTTTCCACCTGTGCATTAGGAATCTTTGAGCAAAACCTATACAACAGCAAGGAAGAAGACAGACCAGGGTAACGGAGAGCCAAAGTGCCTGATTGCCAAGAGGGAACTGGGAAATCTCATTCACAGGAGCATTGAGCAGAATTGGCACTAAGCTGAGTAACCTGAGAACTTGAACCCATTATCCTAGGTATCCTCTTGTACCAGTGACAAGTAATGGCACCTCCTGAAAATTATCTGCAGTTTGATGACTTTAAGTGTTTGCAATATTCTGATTCCAAAACCTGAGGAATTTGCCAAGAGTGACTAAGACTCTAAAATTAGTTGTGTCAGTGAAATCCCCCAAGCAGATGCACAAGTCCAGCTGATGAAATGGGAGAGGATCTAGTAGAGAGCAAATTAAGGGCCTACAGTTTCCAGTTTTGTGCTGTAACTAATCTAGGCCTGTAAAAATCTGAAAAGTGAACCTTGAATATATCCTAGAATGGCAAAGCCAAACAAAAGGCTATTTTATTTCCACTAAAGAAAAGCTCAAGTTCATCTACCCAAGCTAGTGTCTGGATTGTGGATACTCAATATTAAGACAAAAGAACTGACTATGGGTAGGGCAAGTCAGTCACCACAAATTCAGCAATATTCTGGATTGAAATCCCTGCTCTAGAGATACAGACTAAAATAAACTAAAACAAGCAGCAGTAAAGTGACTCTATTCCACCTAGTAAATAATTTCCTTTTTTTTTACACAGAGTGTCTGCACCAATTTGCATCCTAATCACAGTCAATGTAATTTTGGTCCAGTGAACCACAGAAAGATTTGCACTGCCTGTCCTGAAATGACAGGAATGTCTGGCTGATACATTCTGAAAGAAAAATAAACATACAAATAATACTAAATCGAAATCAAACAAAACCGTTTAATCAAGCTCTGGTCAAATTACAGGGTATGTTATAAATCCACACCTTAAAATTGACGCCCTTTTTAACTGTTCAGATATCAGCCTGGAGCAAAAGAGTTTTAGGACTCAGCCACGTGATTCACATAAACAGTATAGTATTGATAGCAGTACAGTAAATAATTGAGAAACAAAATGTGCACCTAACAAAAGCTGCACCCAGCCAGCCCCCAGATTTTTTTTGTAGTTAGTAAGAAAATCTTTATGGCTGTGCTTCCTGGTAAAGAGAATTGGTGAGGGGGGCAGGGGGAGGGGAAGGGGTGGGAAGGGAAGGGGGAAAAAAGGGTTTACCATGTAAGTTTAAAGACTTAAAAAACCTAACCAGCTCCAGCCAAATTCAGAAATACTCCAGTCCAGGAGGAACCTTGCAGTTCTGTGACATGTACATTTCTTCTAAATAAACAGAGATGGGGAACATGCTGTGATACCTGAGTATCACCTGAACCTAAACCTCACTGGGAATTGTGCTGAGAGTTTAATAGTGTGGATGAGACAGAGACAGCACTTGGCCCCAAGCTCTGCCTTTCCTCTACTTTTCTAGTACATGTTGCCTGACTGATCTGCTGTAGCGAGAACAGATGCAGAAAAAAGCCACACATTTTTCACTAGAAAAATCACTTGAAAACAATGTGTTGACAAGAGACCACAGTCTTCTCCCAGCCCTGTTTGACATCCAAAACCAAACCCGATGACACTGGACACTTCTGCCTTACAGGGGAGCGGATCTCTTAAAATGCTACCGCAAACCTAATTCTCCTGCCCTGGTCTCCCAGCTGATCATTCATGCATGACAAAATGCATCTTAGTGCCATGATTGGCAAAAATAGAGAAGTTCAGAACATGCAAGAAGGAGGATTATTCCAAATAATTATCTTATTCTACAACTACAGAAAAAAACCCACAGACAAACAGGTTTTGATTCTAGTTATGGAAACATATCTTTACACATCAGAGCTTCCTCTTATATGATACATGTCCTTTTACTCATCCTGATGGCCCTTCCCTGGACTGACTCCAGTTCGTCCATGTTTCTTGTGTACTGGAAGGCCCAGAACTTATCCCAGCACACCAGGTAGGGTACAACCAGTGCTGCATAGACAGGACTAACCACCTTCCTTGACCTCCTGGGCACGTTGTGATGCTATGCCATGTACATAATTCAGTAATGGGCAACTCTGCCAAATTAGTTTTTGGTGCAGCAATTTTCACCTTCTCCTTGCATAAGCAATATTCCTATTTCTGCTTTTCTACAGATAGAAATAAAGTGTGTTAAGTCATAAAAAAATGGAATAGCTCAGGCAAATAATTTTTTCCATCTCCCACTTTTCTCCTTTAGTCACCAATATTTATTAAAGCAACTTCTCTGAGCTTCTTAGTCTGTAGCTCTCTGCTGAATGCACAGTTTTAAGCACTCAGCTGTTCACAGTTTTTCAGCTCTGTGATTATAAAAATCATATTTAGCTTTGTGAGTCATGTGGAAAGGCTTATCAGCCAAGACACTTTATTCTTGGGAAGGTGTCTCTAAAATTAAGACTTACCAAATTGCAGGTTGGAGCTTCACTTCTCTGTTGCTCTAGACATGATAAAGAAATGCTGCTTAGACTTTCCTATGATTTTTAAAGTGTGGCATTTGACACCTTCAGAAGACATCCTAAGTTCAAATATAGTCTACCCAGTCATGCAACTTCAAATTATTCATGAGTAATACTACAAAATACAAAGAGATTAGGAGCCCTGGCCTAGACTGCGACTGCAAATCATGAGGACAGTTCTGAGGGTGTAGACAGATGTGCACTCCATGAAGAGCTGTGAAATAGGTTAGTTGCATACCTCCATACGGTTTCCCCCATCAGATCTGCTTATAAAAGTGTTATACTATTTAATTCAAAATGAAGCAATATTTACTTCTTTTAAATAGAATTTCAATTTTAAATACTTCCATTTGAAACAAAAAAGAGCAAGCCCCTTCAATTCAAACTTGCCAAGCTAATGCACTTCATAGACAAAAAAAAAGTTGGGTACCATTTTCATTACCAGCTGATTCAGCAATTTTGCAAGAACAGGAACTTCTCACCCAGTTCCAGCTGCTCCAGCTAACATGAGAGTAGCAACTCTATTCACTCCTGTTCCTTTCTATCTCACACCCCTCCGAGAAGGCTAGGCATCGAATCCAAGTGCATAGATACTGCTTCTAGCAAATGCATAAGCTCTAGTTCATTTTTTAACCCTTTCCTTCCTCCACTTAACAGAGAGGATGGACCAGTTTCTGTTAGCGACTTAAATCTAAGCACTGGCCCAAGATGCTCAAAATTTGTCCTTGTCAGAGTAAGGGGGAAGGTGAGAGGGCTTATGCCCAAACAGGATGGAACAGAAGCATGTGCAGCTAAACAATAAAAGATACATTTGATGACATGGTCTCAGCATGTCCAGCCCATAGAGGCTACAAATAGCTCTCTCCCAGGGGAACACCTAGATCTATTGGATTTTTTTAAAGCATCAATTCTTCAGAATTTGGTTCAAACCAAGGTTCTGTCCATATTAGAAACACTGCAGTGCCTGTCACAGACTATCTTTGAGCTATTTATCTGAGGTTTAGGCACCAGTAGAGTACTACATGATTTAGTACCACACAACTGGAGAGTAGATACGGAATGTCTTGAGAATTTGCACATAGGCTTGAAATTCTAGGCTAAAGAGCCTGAAAATCATTGTAATCTAATCCACATAGCAGATTTCCTTCCAGTACCTGGAAACCTGGGCTCTGAGCACTAGGGTGGACACTTGACCTTGCTTCTTTCAGCACCAGTTACCAAAACTGAAAGACAAAGTCTTTCTTCAAATACATAATGAGATGGGGGTTTGAGAAGTCAGGTTGATTCTAGTCACAAGAATTATAATATTCCTTTGCCATGAACAGCTGGTAAATGTAGGCCATGTTCCTTTTCCTTTGAGCTGGGATTCTTGCAGCTTTGTAGCAACAGTCTTACGAAATTGCTAAAGAAACTTCATGACTCAACAACTGTAAAGAAGGCCAAATTTCTTAGGATCATGTATTGTCTACTTTTGCAAAACTAGTTGGGGGGGGAATACTGAAACTCTTAAATCATTACCTGTTACTGTTATTTTACTTTGAGAAAGCAGATTCTACAGAGTTAGCTATTGCACAGTGTTTCATCACATTTTCCCTTCTTTTTTTTTTTTTTTTTTTTATCTCTCTTTGCTTATTTGTTTGAGGGACTTCTAATGTTTTGGCCATCATTTCCTTGCAGCAGGATTTAAAACATCTCTCATATCTTCAAAATTTTAGTTTGGAATTAAAAATTATACTGGAGAAGCCAGGAATAAAAATGTTCAGCAATTGAGATAAAATCATTCAAATGAGTATTCTGTCACCATAGTAACCTTTCTTCCACAAATTTGTGCAGGAAAAAAACCTAACATGCTATACAGTCATGAAAGTGCATCTAATTATGATTTATTCATGATGCCAGTGAGGAGCACTTACACGTAAAATGCACTGTACTGATTGTATTTTGGTTTGTTTTTTGAGTAAGGGTCTTAAAGACTAATCTTAATATATTAAATATTTTTTACCAATACAAAGTTTATACCTGTTTTGGAATACATAAAATAAATCATAATATCACATTTGTCACAGTGAGTATCTCTATCCTTACTATTACTTTCTTGAAAAAAGCATAAATTTTTCAGCCTAATTGTTCAGTATTATCAAATATTAATTAAGATGACTTCTCCTTCTTACATAATAAATACTGCTACTTTTCCCGAGCCTGCTTCTTTCAGAGCTATTTACTTTCAGCAAGGGTTGTAGAGATAGATTTAGCCTTGATTTGAAACATGATCTTATAAAGACTTGTGCATATTCTTAATATCATAGAGAGATTTATTAAAAAGGTCTGTACCTCCTTGCCACATAGGGCATAAATTAACAAAATACAAGGTACTTTTCCTCCAGGAAAAAATGGCAATATGTTCCATGTGCAGAGACAAGTCTTCAAATTAAATTGGACTTTTCAGAGAATTCAACAGGTTCTATTAAAAAGGTCATTTGAAAAGGACATTGCATACTGGCAAAACAGCATTGTTTAAATAGTATGAAGATGTCACTGCTTAATATATTATTCAAAGTGCACAAGTACTATATTTCATGGCTAAAACTTTCTATTTCAACCTGGAAGAAAAACATATTAATTATTATCTTTTAAATTATATTGTTTGCAGGACATCATCACAGCCTAGATAGACACATTTTCAGACTGATCTTTTCCCATGTGAACTGAGAAGTTCCAATGAAGAACTATAACAATCTCTTAAGAATCAATTATGTCTTTGTGAGCCAAAGTTTTTCTGAACTTATCATTTGCCAGATTTTTACATTTGCCTTCTGTGTCCATTTAAGAGAAAAGCAGTAAAGTTTCCTACAACGTGTCCACAAATTGTATAAAAAAATTCCAAAATTATTAGAGTCTCATATGGATTTTAGAAGGAACAAAATGCATTGAAAACATAAATCAGGTAAATCTTTTGAAATGGATCTATAATTTAAATACTGTAGGAGTATAAAACATCAAAAGTCTCCAAGCATCTCAGAAATATATTACCTTCTCCTAACATGCCTAACAAGTCCTTAGACCCGTCAATTATATTTTGCACTTTTCAAAGCGCAACAGAGAGACCATAGCTCTGTGGCATTTTTCTCCCAAAAAATTGGTAAACCACTGCTATATCCAAGTTGGAATGGGAAAAGGACAAAGCCTGGCCAGATTCCAGTGCCCAAGCAACTGATATGATTAAGGCTAGCCCCACATCAGAAAACAGAAGGACTAAATACACAGAAGACAAAAGATAGATCTGTCATGCTATGAGCTTCAACCAATGACAATGATAAGAGCTTCTTTGCCATAAGCTTTGTGAAGGGTTGTGGCTAATCTTCCTGTTCTGCTTAAAAGAGTGAAAGGAGAATGTGGAGAGGGAAAAACAACAAAAGAGCAAGAACAGAAAATGGGTGTGAAAGCACAGATAGGATTCTGGAGAGAAGCAAAATGACTATTTTGTGCATAGCTAAGGAAAAAAAAAAGCAAGCATTCTGCTAAGATGGAAGCAGAATGCTTGCTTTGTGTAATGCTGAACAGTGTGCCTCCAGAGAAGAGAACCTATATGTAACCAAAACTTCAGTAAAAATCAAAGAAACTCCATAACACCAATGTATGATTACAAAGCAGGCATTCTTTATTTGGCCAGATGCGTGAGGGGGATATCTCCTCCAAAATATTTTGCATGCTGAGTACGGGACAGTTCCTGTTTATGTACTGTGTTGTACACACATATCCTTTGATTGTCCCAGAATAAACATACATATGATAATCAATTTCCTGAAATCATTCACATATTTTCCCTCCCCTTTACAAATGCATTCTTCTCTCCTGGGGGTTCCTTTGAGGGTTCCTGGTGGTCAGTCTCTCTGATGAAGTGAGTTCAGACAAAACATGATGAATAGCAAGAAATCTTAGTATCTTAGAAATTTTAACCAAGGAGTTAGGTCAGCAGTTGAAAGAGACTGGATCAACTCCAAACCTAATGATGAAAGCTAGACCATGATGTGAATCAGGTCATTCAGTATGCTAGAAGACAATTCAGTGTGGGAGAAAAATGATGCAGTATAAGTAAGGGTACAGAACACAGAAGACACCAACCCTTGTGACAGGAATTGGAATAGCTGACACAATCCAGATTTTGCCAAGTCGTATCTATCAGCTTGCCACAGGAATGCATTGCTTTCCTCCCTAAAAAAAGTCAGGGAAGGTAACACTTCCCAAAGCAAGCATAAAACTGATGACAGTAGGAATGCATACCACAAGGAGACGGATTTATCTGCAGATCAATTGAGAGTTATAGCTCTTCAGTAGTAATGCAGTACAGTGGGTGTTAGGAAACCTCAAGAATGACATGAAAGCCTACAAAGTGAAAACCTAAAAAGATATTGCATTTGCACATTCATCAGATTGAGAAACAACCCATTGTTAGACAACAAATGACAGCTAATATCTTTAAACTGCATAGTGCCTGCTTAAAGTCTCTTTGCATGTGCTAAATGACCAAACAGAGAGCCCCACAGGAGCAGCACTGGCTCCTAGTCTGATTACACAGGTTCCGAATAGGATGCATGAAGCATAGAGGACTGAAGCACCTGCAGTAAAGTACAAGTAAACCAAATGGTAATTGAAATCCAGCCTTGATGGTCTTTTCTAGGAACTATTAGCTAAAATCTTTACAGGAATTTTAGTTCACGTCTTTGGTCTTTTGTCTTCATGGGCCAGCTGCTCAAACCCGTTTAATTCAAACCCAAGTCTATAGAATTTTGAGAATGGCAAAGAAGAAATGCAGTAAATAGGTGAAGATTTCCAATTGTTGAACACCTTCCAACTGCTCAGCTTTGTACTCGTTTTATTCTACATGAAGGTCTGTTCTCTACAAGGCCATTTCATTCTAAGTCTTTCTATATAAGAGGTTTTAAATAAGAGTGTTTTAGATAGCCGCAGGAAAAAAAGTACACGGAGCTTTCAGAGGAGGTTCAGTGAAAGTACCAGATGATTTTTCAGGGTCAGTATCTCCTTATTCTAAAGAGTCTGACAAAAAAACTTATTGTTTTTATTGTCTAAATATAAAGTGCATATATATATAAAGTGCTCTTTACAAAATTTTAAACTGGTGTAAAATCCTTTAATAAAGAGAGCTTTGGGTTTCAACAGAAAGCAACAGAAAACTTCTTGAAAATGAATGATACAAAACAAGATAGGTTCTTCGAAACCATTGGATACTATTTATTAGAAACAAAGGTTTTTGCATTGGGTCTATTTGATGAATCAAGGTGCAGTCAAATAAAATGTTAAATAAGAGATCATCAAAGCAGTTTTGGAACTGTTATTTTGAGACAATTAAATTAAGGGGGTTTATGAAGTGCTCTTGTTTTATGAAGATTCTGAGATGATACCTTTTTTCCAAAATTAATATTTGTCTGATACCAGCATTTTTATATTTCATGTGCACAATTATTCTAGCAAGACTTGAATGAAACTGTTGCTATCGTGCAGCCTGCATTGGACAGATGGGTTGACTTCCCATCGCAGGACCCTGCCCCTGAAGGCAGACAAAAGGCAGAGTCTACAGCATAGCAACACCCCTTGCATGCCACTCACACCACGTCTGCTTTCTTATCACAGAAGCTTTAAGTCCTGTAACAGGCCAGCGTGGTTTGAGATTCCCTCCAGCCGTTTTGTTATTTGTTAGTTTGATTTTGTTCCTCCCCTGAGACGTCTTTATTGGTTTATTATCATGTATCTTCCTTTCATGATTGGTCAATTCTGTTATCTCTACCTCATGATGTAATACCTTAAAACTGACTGCCAGAGAGCAAACCGGGGTCTCTCTGTTCAGCTTCCCTTCAAGTAACTGCCCCTCTGCCCCCCCGAGGGCAGGAGAAATAAACTTGGAATGCAGCTAACAGAGTTTCCAACTCTTTCCTCCTTGTCTCCACCGCTGGCTTATTAAACAGCAAGAACTACTTGCTGTTGGGATGGCGTTGGGCTGCACTGGCAAACTGAGGCACGCAAACCTCAGTTACCATCAATCCTTCAGTCGCTGGTTCATGTGGGCATCGGACCTCGTTTACCTGCGAGCCAGGCTGGAAACAAGCCTGGCAAGCAGCAGAAACTATAAACAACAGGAAGAATATTGCTACACAATACAACTACTAACAGCAGTGTCAGCGTGCCCTACAGGATGACTGTATCATTAGCAATATGGTTTTTAAAAAGGCACACATTTTCAAAAATTTTTATTTAAACTATTTTTTCCTAAAATGTTTTCAGAAATCATATTTTGTTGATTTTTTCATGAGAAGTTTAAAACACTTTTATTTTCTCTCTAGACTGGGACAGACAGCAACGGCAGCTTCCTGAGAAGTAACCATCCTGCCCTTCACTGAGCTCTGGCTGCAAATGCCACCAGAATTACTCCAGGCTCTCTCAGTAACCACCATAAAAAAGGTACTTTGAGCTTCAGAGTCAGAGTGTTAGACCATAAATATCATATTTGAATATGATAAAGAAAAATATCTTATTTGAATATCATCGTCTGCGCCAAAGGGGATAAAGGATGCATAAGCAGGTGGTATGTAAAAAATTTGAAACTAAAATTAAAATAATCAGAGGCAGCACTGACAGCTTTCTTTCACAGCAGTTAAGTGCTGTGTCTAGTGAGGGAAGATTCCACTGTCTGGCTTTTTTGCAGTTTAGGAATTTCTGTTACATTATCATAAATAGTATCCATTTTATGAACTCATCTCTTCATCTCTTTTCTGAAGCAGTGACTGGAAAATCAGGCACTTTTAACATCCATGTTGAAACAGAGGTAGTATGATAGCTTGCTTTTCATCTACCTGAATAGCATTAGATTCTGTGTCCCCATATTTAAAGGTTATCGCTGTCCCTCGATGAGTTGTTTGAACTAAGTGCATGCTTTCTGAGCACAAATAGAATTAGGATGTACTACCTGACACAGTGAGTCTTATTGCACTGTTGAAGTCACCAGTCAAAAAAAAACATTACTAGAAATATGGAGACTAGTTAGAAAACAAAAACTTGTTCTGTTTTGAAACAAAAGTGAAACCATTTAAAATTTGAGGAAAAAAATACATCATAATAGCCAACAACACTCTGATTAGAGATTCAAGATCACATTCCAGTTTTGCCTGATACATAGCATAAGTCTTCTGTGATTTGGCTTCAAAGAACCACTGTTCTGAACATCTCTTGTCCTTGCTCCATCCTCACTTGCAAATTGAAATACATGATTATTCTTCAGCAGTTCTGCTTTATACATTTAAAAATCCCCATATATTCTCTTCTGTTTTACTGTATGCCAGTGACAACTCTGATTTTCATTTCATATCAGAGCAAAAATTATATTTGTCCAGCTAGTGTTAATCAGATTTTAACACCTAATACTTGTTAGAATATCCCAAATAATACATTGCAAACAGTGAAATAAAAAAAAAGTTAAGCTAGTTATTATACCCCATAGCAATACTGAGAGTTTCACTAAGCACTTTTTATTAACATTTTTTCTGCATTTTCATAAAAATTGGGTTTTCCCTTCTATTTCCTGATAAATGATAAATGAGGCCTTTGATGTACCAGTATGTACATACCTAATGTTATCATTCCAAGAGGATTTGATTAGAGTCATAGTAACAGAACTCCCTTTATATTTGTGCCAGATGTTACAATGCATCAAAGCATTCCGATGCTATAAAACATATATATATTATTATGTAAGGTTCTAACATCTTTTCCTACAGCAACACCAGCTCTCTACTGATGGCAAATGAGTACAGCTGAGAGACAGCTGAAGAGACAGTTTATCTCAGGAGGCAGACAGCACATGCATGTTTACCCATATGATGAGCTGTCTCTGTAGCAAAGCTTGAATTTTTGCTCTTTCAGAAGTGTTCTACTTCCTAAAATATGTACTCTGGCCAAACTGACAACAATCATTTTGCAACCTTGTGTTTGTCTTCCACATAAAGGAACACAAATTGTCCTCCCTTATTTTTGTTGTTTGTTTTGTTATAACTGCAAAACTGTTGTAAAGCCAGTGCCTGGAGATTCGTGTAAAGGCATCTGCTGTATTCCTCACATGCCTGACTGACAGCTACAACTACTTTAGAGTTTGAGATTTTAACATATGTTACATCCAAATATTTCAACCCAATCCTGAAGTCCTAAAAGCATATATTTTTTAATCAATTTTGGCACTCAGATATTATGATCATTATTAGAGTTTAAAGAAGGTCAGTCTTTATAGATAGACTATGGACATTTCAGAAATTTAGAAAAAATAATCAGAAATCCAAGAATAAAAGCTTAATGTTGGGTTGGCAATAATTAAATATGTGTGAACATGGGGTAAGATTCAGAGGTCCTAGAGTAGCAACACAGAACCGAAACATGATGACAAGAACTATTGCTTATTGCTTTCCTAAGCCCTAATTTTGTGCCTTGATCCACAGAACAACTTCTTGCATTAGGGTAGGTCATAGTTCAAGACTCTAACTAGAACCTTAACCCCAAGGCCTGCCTTATCCAGTGTTTGTACAACACTTAACATAAAGAGCCTTGAATTGGGCAAAACAAGCAGAAGTTATTGTCAAGAATGGACAACTAAGTGGTAATCAGACCTTGAAAAAGAAAAAAAAACCTAGAGACCTCCCTGAGTCTGTGCTTGTACTGGAGTAGTACCAGTTACAGGTGAGGACTCTGTTCTGCAGAGTTAAATTGTTATTACATAATTCTTATCACTTACAAATGTAACTGAATGTATATTTGCATTACATGCATGTACATATGTATGTATGTGTGCAGTATGAATATAATTCATGTTACATATAAATATGAACCAGGAAAGTTAGGGCTCATAACCTTGAGAGTTTAATCCAAATACAAGTCTTCCTTTCTTCTACTGCACGGAACAGTCACACCCTGTAACATCTTTGGTTTTAGTCACTTGGAGAGCCTGAAGTAATATGGGGTCAATGTTCAGGCACTATCCAGAGTTACGTCCTGGATAAGAGACAAAAATTTACAAAATACAATTTTGATAACCTATGCTTCCCTACTCTGCAATAAATGAGTTAAATCTGCAGTACTTAGTTCATTTGAGAAAGGACCGTACCAAAGGTTAGTATGCAGAACATGAGTATAATTTTTAAAGATTTCAAGTAGTTAAAAAAAGAAAAAAAAGTGTATTCTTACAGAGCTTTAATGATAACGTCCCTCCAGGCAGTAATTGCCTAGGGACAGTTCTTTTCAACCTTACAGCTCTGGGAACAATCTCCCTGATAAGAGTAATTCTTGAAGGGCATCATATCAAATGTTGCCTGGAAATTCAGAGAGATGGGGGTCATACCACTCTTTTAGATGAGGAAAAAAAAAGTCTTTCATCTTTTCAATAAAACATCAGGTTTTTCTGGCATATATAAAACCTTTCTGCATGTTTGCTGCTCCCACTTGAAGCAAAAGTTGCTTCCCTGCAGTTGCCTTATGATTGTTAACTACTGTTCTCTTTGAACTTGTCTTCTAAGCCCCTACTTGACTAAACCAAGAGGTTGCTATGTCAGCAATTAAAGCTGGTAGTCATTAGAGAGCTGGCCTCACATGTGGAATGTTTTCAATACCTTCTAGGACACAGTCAATATTCCAGCCTCTTCTTTTGACACTGAGTACAACACCCATGGGACTACTGCAGCCCTCATACACAGAATGGATCAGACATTTTTGCTTTGATAATTTACAAGCATTGTCAAGAAGCTTTATGGTTTTTGTATTGTGACAAATCACAAAAGTACAATGAAATCCTTCAGTGTAGCGGCTCCCCAGAGGGAGCTCACAAAGTACAGTATTGTTCAAGAAGGCTTTACCTTTTTTCTTACTGTACAAAAAAACCCTACTGTAGTTAAAATACATAATAGCACAACTGGAAATAATAAAATGAAATCACACTCCTAGGTGAAACCTCCTATGAACAAACATCATTGAGACTTAGCAAGATTCAATAAAAATAAGCTCTATACAAATCAGGGCTAATTCTCCATTAGAGTATGTATGCTTCTGTAGAATAAATTTGTCATAGTTGCCTAAGAAGAAATGTCCTAAGCAGCGAGGAAAGCAGGTGAGGAGCCCCCCAAAAGGGAATTTGTTCATTTCTCCTAAGGGTGTCTCACCAAAATCAGAGTTACTTTGTGGTTTGGGGCAGTGGACAGTGTTTCTGACATTATTGCTGTGTACCAGGGGCTATTAATACACAGGATTAGATAAAATGAATGAATCTCCATCCTAGCTGAAAAGAAACCATACAACCTTGTTAAAATATGACTGTATTTAAGGTTATATATGCTGTGACTCTGAGGAACGTAGTCGCAATACCTAGCCTGTACAGCTAGGTCAGGATCCAACCAGATCCAGGCAGATTAAACATTTCACATGTTGAATAAAATAGAGATGATGAAAATATACATTAAATGCCTAATGACATTAACGATTGAATCTTATTAACACATAGAACTGAAAGTCCTTTTAAGATAAAATGTTGGGAGGAAAGGGTTAAACCCCGAAGATTTAGTGAGGAGGGAATAGTTCTCACTCAAGCTCAAAGTGACCTTGCAGGAGGAAATGCTGAGAATGTTGGTGGGGGAAAACTCCATTTATTATGCGTGATGTTGTTCATCCTCTGCCTGTTTTGAGAAGTAGAATTCCTGTGTAGAGATAACACACTCTCACAGACAGGTTTGGGCCTCCTGCTGGAAGAGATAGAGATCATAAAAGCACAGCCTTATGATAAACTGCACGTGGCAAAGTCCTTTCATATATTTGGGCAGGCAGTACCCCCCTGCCACTGCCCACTAGGATGAACTACGCCTAACAAAGCCTGTGTCCCTGTGTGTCTCATTTCACTAGGATGAACTAGGCCTAACAGAGCCTGTGTCCCTGTGTCTCTTTTCTCTAGGTTGAACTAACCCTCACAGAGCCTGTGTCCCTGTGTGTCTTTGCTGCCCAGTGCTGTTAGGGAGGTAATGAAATAAATCTTTTTGCATTTCAGCTGTGGTTTGGAGGTCACCCCAGTTACCTGTACGTGTTGATTCACCCAAATACCATTACAGTTATCTATCATTCGATAGCCCAGATGGAGCACTGTAGTTAGCAAGTGTTATCATTGAGGTCAATTGCTCACATACGTAGGAAGAGCAAATTCACTCTAAAAGGATTAAAGCTGTCAACAGCTTCACAAGAGCATAAACATTTAGAATTTTCCCCTGTATCCTTGGAGAAAATTACTTCTCAATTGTCTCTTTTATAATATTCTAGAATCTCTACATAAAATTCCTTGTTATTTGTGATTTTTCTTTAATATGAAGAAGACTTGCAGTGTAGTAGACTCTAGAATGCTTTATTTCACTGCAAAAGAGGCTGGCAAGAGAAGGAATTATTTACATATTTCTGTGTCACAGTTTACAGCATCCTGTTGTCATCAGCATACAGTTATTTGTACAGCACAAGCACGTAGGTGTGACCACCTGATTGTGCCACGTTGCTGTAAAACATAGCATTAGGCCCTGACGATGGAAGAGAGTGCACTCTCAGAAGTGTTGCTGTTAATGCCAAATTGAGAGGGAGCAGTCAGTGTGCTGGAGGGCAGGGCTGCTATTCAGAGCGACCTGGGCAGACTGGAGAAGTGGGCTGACAGGAACATCATGAAGATCAACAAAGGCAAAATATTGCATCTGGAATATAATAGTCCTGTGCAACAGTACAGGCTGTGGTCCCTCTTGGCTGAAATTACCTGGAGGTCCTGGAAAACAAAAACTAAACATGAGTCAGCACTGTGCTGTCACAGCCATTAAGGCAATTGTATCATGGGCTCTGAGAACGAGTCAAGGAAGTGATTATTCCCTTCTCTGTGGCATTTATGAGAACAGTTCTCTAAAGATTTTCGCACAGTGCTTCAAGTCCAGGAGCATGTGACTAGTGAGGAGAGGCTGAGTGAGCTGTGTTTATTCATCCTTAAAAATAAGAAGGCTCAAGGGAGATCATATCTCTGTCTACAGCTACCTAGTAGGAAGGTATAGAGCAGATGGAGCCAAACTCTTCTCAGAGATACATTTTGGAAGGAGGAGAGGCAACAGACATGAGATGTGATGGGAAATTCCAAATTGAATAAAGGAAACAGTTGTGTTTTGTTGTTTGCTGGGTTATTTTACCATAGGCATTGTCAAAGGAGTCTGGACTAGGTGACTTCTGGAGACCTCAATGAATCTATGACTAATAAGCCACCCTTGTCCAAACACTGCTAAAGATATAGTTATCACTTTACACAACAGTTTGAGGCTTCAGCCAAGACCACAGCCTGACTCTGATGTCTGCTGAACATAGAGTCCTCACTAGAAACTTCTTTCTGTCTAAGAACTGTAGCACTGGCCCACTAAAATTAAAGCCCATACAGGCATGACTATAACGTGTATCAGAGCTCCAAACTCTCAAAACACAGAGAAATTTACTAACCTGTTATTTCCCTTTAGATCACCCATAAGCAAAAGAATTAGAATTGAAGAAGAATTCTGTTACCATATCAAATATTTAAATGCATTAGAAACCTGTTTCAAATTATTTCTGATTTAGATTCAACTGTAATATCTTTTTGAATATCTTAACCTTTTAAAATATAGAAATCTGTGAACTGTAAAATATTATAATTTCATTGTAACAGTATTCCCCTTTCACTTTGATTGCATGGAAATATGCATTGATAATGATTCCATTTGAGGTGCCTTTAATTGGTAAAAAACAGTATCTCTCCTTTTGGATGAAAAAATATTGAAGTAGCTCATACTATTATTTCTGTCTTCCTTTAAAACAATACATAAGCATATAAAAAGGGAGAGAAAGAAAGAAGAAACATAAAAGATGCAACATTTTCTCTTCTGCAAGTTGTCATTCTCTCCACACTGCTGGAGAAACTTAGATCCATCCCAAACTTTCCATGCTAGGCAAGCGTTATCACTTCCCAGACAAAACACATCCTGAAGTGCATCTACTGCCACAGTGATTGCTAGAGTGACCTAGACCAGAGCTCCCCACAAGCATCTTCTATCTTCTCTTTTGCCTGTCCAAATACCCAGCTTATGAACCTGTGTACTTATTGCCATTACAAAAAATCTCAGTGGTTAAGACCATGACTTTCTCTGGGACAATCTGATTACCTACAGCCTGCCTGTAGATACCTGAAATTAATGAGATAGAAACTCCTCTCTTGTTATGCAGTTTCACTGCCTTGCTGTCTCTGATCATAGCTAATCTCTTATTAACTCAGCCTTCTGCTGGTGTTTAGTGCCTCAGAGGGACTATTGCTATACTCCATAGTTAAGATATTTCTTCTGATCAGGAATTTTATAGCCCATGCCTTAAAGGCATTCATTCAGTAAGTTTTCTAGAACTTCAACACTTTGAAGATAAGTTGCCAGTGGGAAGAAAACTACCTGTTGAGATTTGGCAGTGGGATTTGGCAATATTGCTCCAAGGTTCCTCCCCTAAGAATTGGCTTCTGTCATTAGCCAGTGAGAACAAAAAAGTTTCAAGGTCTCCATGCTTTTGCACTAATAGGGCTCATGAAACAGATATTACTCAAAGCAGCAATAGTGCTACTGATCTCAGCTTAATCAAGCACTGCATCACTGTGCCAGCTAAGCACAGCATCAGTTACCACTAGAAAATCACTTGACATATGACTTCGAGCCAGTGTGATTTGAATGCCCAGGTTGGGTGCTCAAAAGTGGCCTGTCATTGTAGAACTTTGGATGTTGTCTGCGTGAACACGGACAAAGCCCCCACCATGGCCTCCTGGTGGTTGATCCCTTAAGCAGAAAAGGGCAGCCATTCCATGGCTTTTCTTGGCTGAAAAGGATTAGGCCAACTGTGACATCCAGGTTCCTCCTCCGACCCTCTACATTAGTTTACTGATCTGAATATGGCAGGTAGGGAGCATTTTCACATTCTGGGTCAGTTACAGGCAAAATACCAAAGCAACAGTTTATCAAATCCTAAAACAAACCCTAGAATACATGTACATCTTCTCTGCACTTCAGAGACCATTATCGTAAAATATTCTTATCTAACGCCTCACAATATTTGTTCTAAGAAAATGAATGCATTAATTGTAATAGGTATGGAATATAACAATGTGTCCTTGGCTTTCAAAGTCATTTCTGATGACTTCTATTAAAACAGTTCATATTCTATTTAATATTTTCATTTCATTTTACTAGCCAAGAAATTAAACTGCCTTCTTCAGAAATATCAATATGATTAAAAGGAAGTTGCTTGGGTAAATAAACCCAGATGGTTATTATTAATTTCAAAATTTGCCTTTGCTGCTATAGGCTTTATATTTAAAGAAATCAGTAAGAAATGGAAAAAATTATTTCTGAACTTAATAAATTAATTGTAGATTTTAAAAACAAACAATTAAAAATGCAGTGCATCAGTAGTTTCATTTCTAAGAAGGATATACAGGAGTACAACACTTCTGAAAGGGTATAATGCAAGATCAAAGAAAGCAGCTCTGGTTTTAGGAGGGCAAAGAGAATTCCTCTTTTAAACAGTTCTGTCTCTTTGGTTGTCAACAGCACTGATTTACAGTATCCTCTGAAAGATCTTTTAATAGTTATTCAGTTATTGAAGTATGACCTTTTCACATTTTAATAACCTGGAAATTGCATTTTTATCCATAGATTATATATTATCAGATAACGGTCAAATTCCCCCTGTCAGGCACAATGTATTAATGAAAGCTGCTCCAATTACCTAATTTTATATTGGGGTCATTATTGCTTCCTCTTTTAAAATATCTAACAGATTGTAGCCAAGATCTATTTGATGAGAAAATGTTGATAAATCTCCACTGCCATACCAGAATTGAATTGTCAGGCTTGCTGAGGATAAAAGTATGGGGTTTTTTTCACCCTAGTTTGTGTCCAATTTTAAAAAATGAATCAAAGGATCCAGTAAGAACTGCTGAAAGCCAAAGAAACATAGAACAGAGTCGCACTTCATGATTTACACACCCTATTCAGCATAGGTATGGCAAAGGTCCCAGGACACTGTGTGCATTTCTCAGGGCCAAAATAAGAGTGAACCATTATAAAGTGAGGAAATAAATTTTTCCTCATGTGATCATTTAAGCATTCTTGAGGGTCAGATGATGGAAAGATTATTAACATGAACCTAAAATCTAAAATATTTTTAATTATGATCAGTGTTTGCCTGCTCATATTGCTGACCACTATAACTCTGCATTCTACTCTCATTCCAACTTTAATGACATGGGTTTTATCTGGATTTCTTTTTTTTACTTTTAATTATATAGCATATTTTAGCAGGAGGCCTTGGAGGTGATATTTCTCTAGTAGAACTATTATTTAAATCCGAATCTACAAGGATGCTCACTGACATTTTGACTATCTCCTGTCCATTATTAAAATTGTCTCATTTTTGAATATGATAGCCTATGGTAATAGAAGCTTAAGAAATCTGATTCTTTTTATACATCAGTATTAGAGTTTCAGAAGTGCATAGTATTTACCCAGATGTTCTATTGAAATGGATGGCAAAGTGCCCACTCGCTTCAGGTGGAGTAAAGATAGGCCACTGCTGAGGGCTTTCATAAATTCTTCCTTCAGGAAAAATACATGGTGCACATCTGTTGAATAAGTGCCAGTCTGAGGCATATTTTACCTTATTTTATATTCAATAATTAATCAGAAATGGTAATAGTATGTGAATTTGAAGCCATAAATCCTCTGAATGGCAAGTTAGATTTATAAACTAAAGACTTACTCTGCTAATGCTTACAAGCCTAGCTGACTTTACACATATAGGCAAGGCCTAGGACTGAGGGTATTTGTAGGATTGTTTTTAATCTCAGGGTCTGGAGTTTTCTTGAGGGTGTTTCTTTGTTTGTTTTACAAGCCAGCAGGCAGAAATAATATTTGATGTGTCCTTTTTCCTTCAAAAATTGAATTTATCCATTCCATGGATTTGTCTTATTGTATCAGATTGCTACAATTATTCTTTGGAAGTGGCAGGACTCAAAAGAGTACCTAGAAGGGATTGAAAAAGAAATAAATTCTGAAAGGCTCATATTGTGCTAAATGGCACAATATAAAACTCCCTATATGGACAACAAATTGTGCCATGTTTGTCCATTAGGTACAAATGTCATTAGATGATGTGATCAATATCTACTTGCCTGTTATACCTTATTTATTTTAACATCTCTATCTCTCCTGAGGTTTTTTTTTTTGCTTTTGATTTTAATGGGGTTTTTTTGGGGGGGGGGGGCACGGGGATTTTTTATTTAGTATGTGTCATAGTGGAAAATAAAGAACTAATTTTGGAAATATCTTAGGAAAAAGAGCTTAAAAAGTGATGGACAGTAATTTATTTCTTTTTTTTATTCCTTTTTTTACTATTTAAAAATTAGTAAACAAGTGTACTAATTGCTTCTCCCAAACACATTTATGTAAGGGCCATTAGTCTAGCTCATTTTCACTTGGAAAGTTTAACACAGAGCTTACTTTTATTTTATTTTATTATATTAATATTCAGCAGGCATGTTAGAATACCTTTGTAATGTCATTCAGCAAGTAATGTTGCTGAAACTGAGAAATATAGCACTAGTAAAGAAAAGACTTTATATGACTGTTTATCTTAGTTTCTGTAAGTGTAAACAGAGATTTCCTTTTGAGGAACCAGAAGTTTTGGTAGTTACACGTATTATATTAAAAAGTGTAAAAACGTATTGTTATCAGTTTGGAAAATACAGCTGAAAGATTTCAATGTCTAGGAAGAACAAGCAAATGAATCAAAATTCTTTTGAAGATGCCTAAGCTTTCAGACAACAAAAAGAAGAATTGGTTTCAAGAAGTTGCATGAGAGAAAATATATTCTCCTTTTCAAAATTTTTGAATGCATTTGCACATTTCTTATCAAATAATGTATTGGTGGAATCTATACATATGTCTAAAACACATTAGTCAACTTCTTTTAATAACTGAATTTCTGAAACTGAATCACACTGCATCTTTTCTCAGTAAGGCTTCTTGGGTAAACAGAACTTTCCCTTAGGCTTTGAAAAACAAATTTCCTAGGCTTAGAAACAGTGTCTCATGCATTGTGGCATACAAATAAACACAAGACATACAGCATTGAAAAACTCGAGATTTTGGCTACATTTGGTGTGTTTTTCAGTGCTATAAAAGAGAACCTGGTGCCAGAGATACTAACTAATAACCAGATGTATAGCAATTCCTAAAATTCCCTATGCAAATTCCCTGTTATTTACAGTTCCCCTTTGTTCTGTGCAGTGATTTAATAGCTACATCACAGTACATGTTTAGAAGGGAAAAAAAACCCCACTTTCAAAGCGTCCAAAGGAGGAACAGAAAAGTATTTCACTAGTAAAAAGTTTTAGTATTCTCAGTCTCTGCAAAATTCACCTTCTGCCTTTGTGGCTTTTTTAATGTGAGTGTACAGCAATGATGACAGTGGGTAAAGTTAGCAACTGTGAAACTGTGAGTACTCAAACATCCCCAGAAGAATCTAAACCTATAAAAGAACCTATTTTTTGCTGTGTTTGATTGTTTTACATGTTCTATTTCATCCACCTCCAATGTACACCCAAGGTATGGAGATTCCAGTTTCCTGAGAAAGTATACATTTGGGATGGCTATCAGTTACTTCTATAAAGAGTAAAGAAAATAAGTGCTCCATATACCTTCAGGCCAACATTTTTAAAAGACATGTCTCTACTCCATGAATGTAGCATGGTATGATTTTCTGTGCATGTGCTATCTAGGCAAAGAATATTTTAAGACTGAAGTTGTATCCAACTCTATTATAAGTGAGCTCATAAACATAATAGAAGTCTTTGCAGCAGGATTTGTGATCTTGGAAATTACAATACCATTCTCTCCTCAACAGTGTTACAACCCTTAAAGAGTTTAAGATACAAGAAAATGCATCTCTGGCATTCTTTTTTGACTGTCAAGGTCTAGCTGAAAGGATTGAACTGTTTTTTTAAAGAATCCAAAGGCCAAAACATCACTACATTTTCTGGTTTATCTTTCAAGGAATAACGGCTTCAGCAAAAAACCCAAAGATTTCTTGCATAATTCAGTGAATCTGTACGAGGTATTAGACACAGAAAGCTGAAGAAAATTAGACTGGCTCATGAGAGCAAATCTGCATGAAGTACAGAGTACTACTCTGGATGGAAAAAGGCTTTCTAGCTGTATGCAGTGAATACAGTTAAAGCAGTAAATTATAAAAGCAGCAACTCTGAAGAAGATGTGGGAGAATTTGTGGTTGCAGTTATGTTCTAAAAACAACCTACAGAAGTGGACACTTGAACAAAGTCTTTCCAAAAAAGTTGTTATTACAAAACTAAATCTATATTATTGCTTCTTTCAGTAGGATAAATTTGGCTGGCTAAAATTAGTAGTTACAGCACTGCCAGCACATCCAGAAACTGTGAGAAGTATACAGGCTCAAAGCCCCACAGCAGTTAAGGCCAACCTAACTTTCACTCACCTTGTAACAAGCACATCGCTTGGAGTCTGATAACCCTTTCCTCCCAGACTCCTCCTAGGATCCTGCTTCCCTTCTGCTCCCAGGTCCCAGTGAAGATCAGCAGCTAGGCCAATATTCATCTGAGGGTTTAGACATCCAAGTGATCTATTGATAACAAAGTGGCTGCCTTGCCCCAAAAGATTTCTCCCACCCTACATCTTCTTGTGGGGTTTTTCAACTGTGCAACTCAACGTGGCAACAGTTTTGTGATCCTTTCTGGAAGATACCTTACCCCTCCCACCAATGAACCATGGTCTCTGCATTCATCTCTGCTTACAGAGACAGAGTATGGGCAAACACTTCAACATTTCTCAAGAAAAAGCCAGTAAAAATGTTGCATCCAACTCCTACAAAGAAGGGAGCACCCAGGATTCATAGGAGTCTGCGGTCAAAAAAGAACAGCAAAAGCCAAATTAGTCCAAAAAAAAAACCCCTCAAAAATACACATTCAACATGGAAAGAAAAAAAAACTCAGGGGTTTTGGGGAGTCTTCATTTTGCTGTTCACTTTTTTAATCACTGCAAGCTGCACTTCTGAGCAGAAATTCAGAAGGACACAGAATTACCGAGTTTAGAAGTGACCTCTAGAGATCATTTTGTTCAATTCCATGATCAAAGCAGGTCATCTAGAACGAGTTGCTCACCAGGAATGTTGCCCCCAGATCCTCTCTGGGTGCCCTGTCCAACTGTTAACTACCTCTACAGTAAAAATGGTTGTTTCTTCTGTTTAAAGGGAATTTCTTCAATTATTTTTTCCTCTTTACCTCTTGTCCTCTATCTAGATGCCACTGAGGAGACTCTGGCTCTGTTTACTTTACTTTCCTCCATCAGGTATTTATATAAATCTATAAGATCCCCTCTGAGTTCTCTAGACTAAACAATCCCAGCTCTCTCCTCATATGTCAGCCTCCGCTCAAATGTCAGATGCTCCAATCTCTTAGTCATCAGGTCAGAAATAATCAAAACAGAAGCAGCTGACACAAGTTTCTGAATTGAGAGTAGCAGAGAAATGAGAGCAGGGATCCCTATAATACTGCCACCCACATCACATAGCGCAACAGCTTTGTTTTGTTCCTCAGTGTCAGCTTTGAAGACAACAAACACAGAAAGCAACCACGGGATTAGTAGTTTTTCTGAGTGGCCCTAATATGAATGAAGCAGTCTGACAAATTTAGAAACTTCACAGCTACTAGGGTTCCTGCCCTGAACTAAAATACTTCTCAGAGGAATTCATTAAGTGACAGTCAATTGGAGTAGGAAACCAACAATGCAAGAGTGAACATGAGCTAAGAGTCCATGTGGAGAGAGGGACCTTATGTTTGATAGGAGAGAGGCACAGTCAGTGAATGGTTCTGAAGAGATGATCTTTGCAATAACTTTCTGAGAGGATGGGAGAGGACTAGACCACAATCGTCAAGTGTCAAAAGAGAGCAATACTCAGAACATAAGTATTTTGGACAAGGATTTCAGAATGGAGAGTATAAAAGTTGAAATACCTCTGTATTTCAGAAGTAAAAGGCTTATATCTCAGATGGGCAAATGGACCAAGAAAGAAGACACTCTCAAATAACACACCATCATGACAAGTAGACTGTTATTATTAACAATCGTGAGTGAGAAAGCAGGAAGTAGAGAGGATTTAAGGAAGACATTTAAGAGTTCTCGTTTAGATATTCTGCGATTATGGCTAGACATCTACAAGAGACCTCTGTCTCACAATCAGCCCAGTTTTCTGTTTAATTTGGGTTACTCTGGAGTAAGTCCAGAGCTGAGTGGTAGATCTGTTCAAATATTCAATACAGAGACTGGCGCTAAAACTTGGAAAGCATTTCACAGGTAATGGAAGCTATACCCTACAAACCTTATGTAACCATAATTTTGGTAGGAGTTTTATCTGGTTAAAGACCTCAGGGTTAATATCTTTGTTTTGTATGTTTCCATAAATATACTTCATGTCAAGCACTGCCATACAATTTTATTGAAATTTTTATGTCT
Source organism: Dicrurus megarhynchus (assembly GCA_013399195.1). NCBI lineage: Eukaryota > Metazoa > Chordata > Aves > Passeriformes > Dicruridae > Dicrurus > Dicrurus megarhynchus. The sequence goes on from VXAD01000736.1 coordinate 101,806, forward strand.
GCAAAATGGACATAAACTGTGGATTTTGGCAAACACTTTCCAAGGTATAAATTATGAAAACATGTAGAAAGTGCCATGAAATCAGAACATTATCTTTCTATGTCCATTTTGCAGACGTATAAATTACAAATGCAATCTTCTACTGAATTGAACCAAGAACTAGTACTTATATACAACAACAAGCACTTTCCTATTCACCTGTACTGCTGTAACAGGTTATGAAAAGAAAGGCAGTGTCCAAGAATCTTTCTTACTTTTAGATAAGCATTGCATGTGAATAAGAAGGGTCACAAACAACTAGTGGGCAGGGCAGAGAGTGAGCCAGGTACGGGATGGGATGAGAGGATGAGGAGGGGTAGGAGAGGGAAAAGCAAATGCCTGCTTAACCAGTAAGTACTTTAAAGGTTACATTATAACCAGATAATATATGTGTGGTGTGGGTGGGATAGCAGTGAATGAAATGTGAGATTTTGCATTACTGAGTGGATATATTTTCAAATATTGTACAAAGAGGTATTAAACCTTCAGAAAATATATTCAAAAAATATCATTACCTCCATAGCTCCAAAACTTCACTTAGTGTGATCTGCCCAGTCAAAGAGTTCCTCATGTATGTGAAATACACAAATGTCTAGCATCGACAACTAGCTAAATAAAGAAATCAAAATACCTATTTACAAAAAAAATTATGTTTCAAGGGAAGACCTAAAAGATGGCTCATGATCCCAGTATGTATCTCCTCTGGACGCATAATATAACCTGCACTGACACTCCACGCAAGCCAATCCAAGATTCTTCCTGTTCAAGTGTTGCTAAGCAACACCACTACCCAGCAGCAGGGATGTGGTGTGAAGAACTGCCTGGCTTTATAATCATTTATCATCTAATCTAAAAATGCTTTTCTGAAAAACAGACCAGAATTTTTCAGACTTTGGGGGTTGCTAGCTGGTTTTGTGGTTTTGCTTTAGAAAAAATCTATCAGATATAATTTGGATGCTCTGTCTGCCAGACAGCCTCCCTCTTATACAATTTGCTTTTAAAGCTATCTTCTGTTTATCTTTTCATAGTAAAATCCTTCATTATCTTCCCTTAAAATTATGTATTTTACAATGGATTCTTCATTCTATTGAACAACTCCTCTTTGTCTGTTTTGTAAAAGAAATGCTAGATAGCAAGTAAATATTTTCAAATTAACTGAGCTCTTTCACTACCACAGCACTTTGTACATTTCAGTTGATGTCACACAGAAGTTGTGAGGACTCTAAGACACATCAGCATATGAAGAATCTGTTCATCCCAAACAAACAAACTACCTTGCCAAGCTCTGTAACCTATCACATGCCAATTATTTCCCAAGGGTTAAAGTATGTTTGTTTTACTGAAGTGCATAGCTTTTAAGAAAATTAAAATTCCTAAAATAATTTGCATAAGGAAAATCAGATTTGCAGCCGGGGTACTTTTACTAGATTAGCATAGAAAGGAACAGAAGGAGCTGGACTTCATCGTCTCAGTTCCAGGCAGTCCTGCATACAAATAGGTGCACACACCTCGTGATGCACGTGCTGTGAATCTGGACCATTCTATACAGGCTTACTCACATGGCAAACTGACAAGCAATGTGCTCAGAATAGACTGTCCTTGCTTACTGAACACAAAGAATTTACTGTGAGGGCAGGTCATCAGTCCACCTCATAAGTTCGTTCTATTCCAGATGTACAGCACGGACTCTATACACTTTTGTTCTCCAGGTGAGCAGCAGCTGCCAGATGTATTCCTGGCATTAGGAACACTGAACAGAACCATTGTCCTTGTTCTGATCACATGGCTTGTGCCTACTTGCTGTGCCTGTGCTGTGGTTTTACATGCAATAGGTTCCTGCAGGGACAGAAGCCACTTGCCTGTCTTTTTTTCTGGAGACCCTTTGGCTGTATAGGAAGTGCTTCAAATACATATTTACGTTGCATATACATTTAGATAGGTTATTATCAATCTCTCAGCCCTTTTACTGAGATAATATTTTGCCTTTAAATAAATATTTTTATTTCTTGCTATTGGATACTTACAGCCATCATCCATAAGAAGACCACATATACTGAAACCAGAACTATTGGGTTTTTTTACCTGAAATTAAAGACAATGTAACACCATAATGTAAGTGATACCATTCTATGGCTTCTGCTTGGGGCCCTTCTATTGCACTACGAGGGTGTCTCTCTATAGGTAAACCTTGCTTTTCATGATCCAAGGATGTGTGATGTGAAGTTTGCCCCTCAGTTGGATCCGTATGTGTCCATTCTGCAAGCCATACGTACCTCCTGTTTATCCTTGTCTCATCTTGATAGAAGCAAATTCAGGTATGTCAGATACCTCAGCATTTTGTGCCAATCAGGACCATCAAGTTTCAAGAAATAGGTAGAGCAGGATTTGTTTTACCACTGTCCAAGATTTAGGACCTTCCAGATGCAGCAGCTCTAAGCTGTCAGGTTCTCTGTTGTTCCCAGCAGTAGTCAGGGCTACCCAGAACACTGCACATGTTCTGCAACTCTGGGGTATGAAAATAGCCTTCTTCTCTCTAGTATCAATGTCCTGGATAACGATATTGTACCAGCCCCTTCTCTCAACACAATCCCCACAAGAACAACTTCAGCTGGAGGGCCGCTATGCAGTGTCTCGCAGCTGAACAGCACAACTTGGCCACCCTGCCAAATCAAACTCTGCTGTTGCAATCAAGTTTTATGGGGTTTAAAGTCTGATATGTAAAAGCACAGTCCTAAAAAAAATAAACAAAACAAACCAAACTACAGCAACAAAAAAAACCCCACATAAATTCAGCCAACTCAGAAAACACTAAGGAAAACGCATTACTTCTATGGACCTACAGATTATGTTGCAAATTACACTGCATGACCAACAAAAGAAGTAAAATGTGCAGAACAACTGGCTATTTTATTACCATATGCCTTAATGCTCTACTACACTATAAAATATGTGAAATAACTGAACCAGAAGTTGTAGGTCTGTGTGTGGATGAAAGCAATACACTGGTAACATTTCTGTAATAATACAGGAATGGTGCCTGACTACTCTGTCAGCAGTCAACCTTACTGCCTAATGGCTTTAACACCTCACCACTTACTGATCTCAGACTGAGCCTTGTTCCTGAGAAATCAGATTCTCATTCTTGGGGGCTTACATGTAGCTGTAACTTTTGATCCATGCTGTAAGGGTTTCAGGTTTGAGGAATTCTGTACTCTGCATACCAACACACATTTTCTATGCAGAGATTTGTTATGCTAAGCATTCAAAGTTAATGGATGTATTGGTTCCATGTTTGAAAATGCTATGTCAACACAGAGTTGACATCAAATAAAAAATCGGCCGTGCAAAAGAGTTTGTCTACTGTCCTGGTTACAGAGAAATGGGTAGAGTTTAGTGCTCTGTGTGTGACCAAGTTGTTTATTCTGTACCAAGAACACCATTGCTGGGGCTGTGGGTTTCAGCAGGAGGAGACAGGGTGCCAGACCATGAGTGAGTCATCATGCTTTGCTCTCTCCAGCAAAGGGACGGTCACCATCAATCCCTGCAGAGTCGGTTCCTCTGCCACCCACCAGTTGCCCCCTCACTTTTTCTCCGATGTGACTACAGACCTTTGGTGCTGAAAGGGACAGTGGTGCCACTTCCAGGCATGGGGCTGAAGGGAAAGCTCTGAGACACAGCTGAACCCAGAGAGGCTGGGGTGACACGGAGTCAGCACTGGAGCGGGAATATTTCAGAGTTAGAAGTAGCAGCTCAAGTAACTGCACAACGCCTACCCAGACCACCTTGCTTACAGGGGTTTCTTTGTCCCTGTTTTTCATTGTTTTCATGCTGGGAAGGGGGGAAACGTTAGCTGTGGGAGCTCCCCCACCGTGTTGCCTTTGTTTCATGACTACCACATGGGCAGTGCAAGGGAAGAGTCACCATATTGCCTTTTTTTCCCAAATACCACATAGCACAGGGCATGGGAATGGTCACCATGTTGCCTTTGTCTGGGGAAACCACATGGATGAATCCTACAGGGAGCATCTGCCATCTTGTTTTTGGTCTCAGTGGAGAATACCTTTTTATGGATAAAACACCTTCTCATTTTTTGTATACTTTGCTATTAATGTTGCTGTTGTTACTGCATGTGTCTTTTTCCATGGCTTTGTGCTTTCAGTAAATTGTTATTTCAAGCCCTATTATCACCTCTTTTTTTATTTTGTCCCTTGCTTACTGAAAGTGTCAGGGAAAGGGAAGTGGCATATTTGGAGTTTAATTCCCTGCTGATCTTAAAACCAGCACATCCACAGAATTCAAATCTGACTCAAGACACCCATGATTCAGTAGAAATTCCATTAGCTATAACTGCTAGGGAAAGATCATATATCACCAGCATGCTGAATTTTGCATTATCATATGTGCTGAATAATGCCAAGCTTCTTAGAGACAGACAAAAGTCCTTTCTCCCAAGGGCGGACCCAAGAGATATTCAGATTCTGATGGAGGTACTGATTCAGAAACAGTCAATAATAAGCCAGTTTCCCAAGGGGAAAGAGCCTTGTGCAATGTCCATTTCAAAAAGGCCCTGCTCCAGATAACACTTTGACACACAATAGTTCCAGGGTTCCTCCTCCCGCATTGGGATTTTTTTACCCCCTTCTCCCACTTTACATGTCTGGTAGCATGCTATCACACCCAGGGAACAGCTCAGCTCTGCAAGCAGACTCACACAGGAATAGCTACCTTGATATTGGGATATGCCTGGGAGGACCCTGCAGTTTCTACAAACTTCAGGAATAAATATGGCAGCAAAACCAAAATTTTAAGCCTTGTGAGGGTGACATTTAGGCATTCTTGAAGAGGATTTATGAACACATTTTCCCATGTGTCGCCCCAGTTGTTTATGCTAAGAAGACGCGCAGGTGGCAGGTGCCACAGCCCAGGCCAGCATGGTGTCTAGGCACATCTTCAGAGTCGGCAGAACTTGTTCTTAAACATGACCTAACACGGAGAAGTTGTTACCTCATGCTTCCCAGAGTTGCATCAGCACTTTGGTCAGAGTACAGTTGGATTTAGTGGTGTTTTGTAGAGGTATGCAGAACACAGTCTGACAGAGCAAGGTACGAGAAGGCTCCTCAGATCCTCTCAGTTACCAGCTATAAAGCCAGCCATGCGCACACTCCCACCTGCTATCCATAAACCTCCTGTTGCATTATTCATACAACTGGTCCAAGTGCCCTTGATCACAAGTTAGATTTCCAGCTTTGTCTGCCATTTTCTCACAGCCTAGGTCTTCACACTTCGGTGTGTCACGCTGCACGTGTGGTGTGAAAGATTTCTCAGGTTATGTAATAGAACTCTGTAGTCCAGATTGAAGCCGCTCCCATTGGGATGATGAGATAAGTACAGTCACTTTCATAAGTACAGTCATGGAATCACAGACAAAAACCTGATCATTTTATGGCGCACAGAACAAGTTCCTGTGTTGCAAACAGAACTGGCAGGAATGACTGAATGTCACCACCTGCTGGGCAGCCAGGAAAAGCTTTTCATCCTGACACATGATGGAGAATGTGAGATTGTCTGCTCAGTCTCTCAAGCCCACTCTCAATCTAGTTGTGAAGGAAAGGGAACCCTTGGGAAAGGGTTTTCTTGGACATGGAAGGCACACTATTTTTGGTTTTGCAACTTTGAGGACTGTTTCAAGCAGCATCAATCAATTACAGAAATCTTAGCAACAAATTGAAAATCACTAATGGAACACTGCAGTTGATCGTCACTATTAGCAGCCAAGAATCATGCATAATGTAGCAGCTATTGTTAATTGCACAGGTACCCGATTATTTAAATAAATAGGTTTTGCAGATATTTAAAATGCATGGCAGGACAGTATAATACTCTGAATATTTATCAACACTCTCTCTAAAGTGAATATGTTATGAGGCACTGCAGATTCTTTTTGGAAATGCATCAAAACAAGTCAAAGCTCTATTATATCCATTCTATTTTAAAAATATATTCTATAACATGCCATTTTTAATGGATAAAATAAAAAGTCTTTAAAGAGTGGTATATAGACCAGAAGAAGTATGACAGAAAAAGATCAGAGGAAAAGCAGGCGTTTTCTCCTTTTTTTTCTCCTTCGGTTTGCTATCTCTACATTTGACAGTGCTGCAGTTGGTCAGCTTAATTATTTTCTCTTCTGTAGCTAGTCAGTCTGTCAGTTCCCATTCTTGTTTCAAAGGTCATAGCAGCAAAGGAGGGTGGGGAGAAAGGAAGGAAATTGAATAGGGCAAACCCAAAATCTGTCAGAACTCTCAAAGGCAATAATGAATTTACACATTAGATTCATATTTCTATTGGCAAAGACCCCACAAGTGTCAAGAAATACAAAGCAAGGTTTTTCCCCTTATTTTGACATGCTTTAATAACATCACCATATATAAATGAGTGGCAGAAACTAATTATTTTTTCAAATCCTGTGCTAATGAGGACTGGACCAAGGTGTCAATGAGTTAGTCAAATTATGGAAAGAATCATATCTCACTGTTTATGTTGCTTCAGATTCTAGCTGATTTAATAATTATTTTGAAATTCTTGCCTTGCTTTACAACCAAACAGATTTCTTGGACTTTAGGCTTCTATTTCATGAGGAGACCCTCATGTCATTAATATGTCCAAATAAGAGCATGGTCTCTTGATTGAGACCTCACTATGGGTGAACAGATTGTCTCATCAAAACAAAAAAAGAAAAGTTGTTTCAAGTAGAACACTGACTAGAATCATTTATATTTGAGCACTTCAGGCTACTTTCAAGCACCTTTTCAAGAACTTCATTCCCTTTATAGCTCAAAAGAGACCAAGCCTTGGATGGTTCACAGTGGTTCATTCTTTAAATTATTGAACACTTCTATTACATACTCAGGAGTTCCTATTAAGATAAAGTAAAAAAATTCCATCTTTTTAATATTATGCATGTGTTGGATGGAAACGTAATGTTGGCTACATATTTGAGTGGTTATAACATGATGATTATTGAAGTGCTGTGCATAAACATGCTATTGTACTATATTCATTCAGAACCTTATTCCTTTAAATGAACAGGATTATTTGCAGTGAAGTCACTGCCACAAAATTAACACAGACCTAACTATCATAGCAGTAACTACAGATTAATAAAGCAAAAAGTGGGGCAGCTGAATTCTCAATAAGAAATAGGCAGCTGGAGTATTAGTCAAGAACAACTAAATGGACAAAGGTTCAGTGTAATCCCTAGAAAAGAAAAGAATGGAAAAGAAACTGTAGTACAGTAACCCAAAACAAATAAGTGAGACAGGAAAATAGGCAACAAACTTCTGAAAAAAAAAAGGCAACTAATACAATTTACCAAAAAGCAGATTTTTCACAAAAAATGTAACAATTTCTGAATACATTGGAACAAGGCACCTGCTCTTTGGATCTTCACACTCTGAATCAAAGATTGTAGCACATCTCATTGAGTCAGTGTCCTGGTTTGGGCTGGAATAGAATTAATTTTACTGAGAGTAGCTGGTATACAGCTACATTTTAGATCTGTGCTGAAAGAAGTGTTGACAATACAGAGATATTTAGCTATTCCTGAGCAGTGCTTACACAGAATCAAGACCTTTTCTCCTTCTCACACCACCCCACCAACGAGCGGGTTTGGGGTATCCAAGAAGCTGGAGGGAATCCAGATGGAGCAGCTGATCACAACGGACCAAAAGGTATTCCATAAGGTATGGTGTCATGCTCAGCATATAAAACTGGGAAGAGAAAAAGGAGGAAGAAGGGGTGCTCAGAGTTCTGGAGTTTGTCTTCCCAAGCAACCACTACATGTGATGAAACCCTGCTTTCCTGGGGATGGCTGAACACCTGCCTGCCCATGGGAAGTGGTGAATAAATTAATTCCTTGTTTTTCTATGCTTGTGTGTGTGGCTTTTGCTTTACCTATTAAATTGTCTTTATCTCAGCCCATGAGTTCTCTCATTTTTGCAGTTCTGATTCACTCTCCCATCCCACCAGGGGGAAAGTGAGCAAGCGTCTGTATTGGGCTTATTTGCCGACTGGGGTTAAACCATGACACTTAGCTTTCAAAAACAGAATTTTCTGTTCAATGTGGAAAAGCAGCAGTAAGCATGCCACTTCATATCAGTTTAAGGTTTTTTTCTAAATGCTGCCAGATACCACAGTCTTGCTGCCGAAGTTCATTTGCATAAGTAAAACACCTATGATATCATATACATTTATGATAGCCTCCTGGTTCTTCTAGTATATTAGCCCTTTTGCTGAAAATCTGAGTGACTTAGATTCATCTGCTAGAGTTGAAAAAAACTTATGAGCATTGAAAATTCTCATTCTGTAAATTTATTTTTTCCCTGATTCCCCAGGACACAGCCAACCTAACATCACTTTAGCATGACCCAAGATTTCTAAGCTGCAAAGGGCTTAATTAGTAGAATTAAAGTGCTTGCTGAAGTACTATCTATTGAGATTTGGGAGCACTCTTTCTAAAACACAGAGCCACCACTTGCCAGGGTAAATGAATGCAGTTACCCTAACTAAAACTAAGAGTTACCTTAAACTAACAGTTAGCCTTACTTTATGACAGCTGAGGGCTTAATCTTTGAAGACATCAGAAAATACACTTCCAAATGACTGATATTTTCCATGTATATCATGATAACTCATGATTTCTTTCTCTGACATTCTGTTAATTTCCATACTCAAGCTTCCTTTTGTGACTCAAAGTAGTTAAAGGAAGAGACTGTCAGTGATGACTCAGAGTAGCAGAGAAATTGAGCCAGAAATGTCACATGGAGGCGATGCTGGAACACAGGCTTCCATCAAAGCTACAAGCAACTCCTTTCTGCTTAAATGAACAACCTTACCTTTATTTTAGTTATTTAATGCTAAGCACAACAGCGGATCAACCAGCACATCATCATTAACCTAAAAGTGTGTTCTCTTACAGAAGGAAATTACGTGCTGTCAGAGAACACAGTAGGGAAAAAAATTTCATAGCAAATCATATATGATCAATAACTACGTTGTCTGGGCTAGCTCATTCACTCCCACGGATACATGCTTACCTAAACGGAAGGCAAGGTACCAAAGACAGTACAGTAGCAGTATCCTTGAAGTTGGGGCAGAATTACCAGTCTTTTATTATCTCTTTCAAGAGACAATTAGACACCAGCTGTAGCACTATGATATGAGTGAATAATCATTCCTCCTTCAACCGCAGAAATCCTAACATTGTTGGCCATCTCCAGGCAAGTATGAAACGCTGAAAGATCAGCAGCAAAATTAATTGTTCTTGGAAGATGGATGTTTTCAGAGTTTATCAACTTTATTTTTAAGGTACTCTGCAAGCCTAATTTCTGTGAATTCATTATTTTTAATAGTGAGAGGAAATTGGTTAGCACCAGCAAGTTCAACAGTACTTAAGCTGGTCTGGATATTCATGTAACAATGCAACAATGTTGACAGCACATCTGCCAAAGTAGACCTAATCAACTGTTTCCAGAAAAGTGTCAGCATAATTTTGAGTCTGGAGTATTTAATGCAGTTTTGCAATGCCATGAAATGGAGAGAATGGATATTATCTAGATTGGTTTGTGTAAAGAAATAAAGGAAATTAATTGCTTAGTGTCACTTACTGTCCTAGTTTCAGCCAGGACTTTAGTGTCTTTCAGTACCACCTCACGTCATTGCCAGGGGCATGGGAAAGGGACCCTCTCTGGCTTCTGAGAAGAAGGGTCTGGTCAAAAAAATCAAATGTCAGAATTGTCCACCACTATTCACCATCTTGGAGTCCTCGGTGGGCATTTCACATGCTAATCACCCTCTCTTTTGTACACTTTTATTATTAATATTGTTGTGTTTTCTTATCTCGTTGCTGTTTCCAGTAAATTGCTCTTTTCTCAACCCCTGATCTTTGCCTTTTGTGCCTCCAGTTCTCCTTTCTGGCCACCCTCACAGAGTGGGGAGAGGAGCAGAATGGAGGTGGAGAAAGGGGAGCAAGCAAGAAGCAGTGTGGTTTGGAGTCTTGGTGGGAGAACTAAATTGAGGCAGCAACTTGTGAAATTTCACCTAGGTACCCTGAGCTTTTTATCTACTCAAGTAAAAGAAGGCCTCAGAGCCAATTGATCATGAAAGATCAAGAATCAAGAAAGGCCACTACCCCCAGTAACAGAAGTTGCAGCCTTAGGGATAAGAGAAGAAACAGCCCAGGTAGAGACAACACAGGAAACCAGTGGAGATCAACACCCCACACAAAAATATTGTAATTGGACCAATTTCCCATGAAGGGTGGGAAACTTAGATTGTAAGGGCAAAATTGCCCAGGGATCCCTCTTCAGAGTCACATGGCTCAAGCTGTTCCTACTACTGTGTCATTCAAATAAATTATCTCATTGTGCTTAAAGACTGAGATTTTGCTACAGGATACCTGGGGTAGAGAAGCATCATTAACAGTTTGCTTCTTTTAAAGATGAACAGGCCTAGTGCAATCATAGTCTTGGCATACATGAAGAAAAAAAATGGCTTTAAATTAAACTGAAAAGTAATCTGGATAACAATAGTTATGTTTGTTCAAACAAAGTCAGCCAATTCCTCTTCCATTTTATTCCCTATCTCATATAAGAGACAATAGAGACAGGATACAATTTATGATGATACCCCATAAATGCAATGGGGGTATAAAAGCTGCTTGTTTAAGTGTTAAGAGAGTCAGTCTGGAAGTCCTGAACAGCTAAAACCTATATACTTGAGCATCTTAAAATCTGCCACAAATCTACAGGATAATGGAGGAAAGAAAAGAAAGCAATTGCACAGTAGGGTGTTGAGAAATGAAACTGCTAATTCTTTTTTCATCTAGATTATAGTTTTCCTCTTCTTGAAAGGTTTTCTTTCTTCCAGCCTTTTGTCGCGGTTCTGCCCAGGACAGAGACGGTGACGAGGACGGGCGACCTCTGAAGTCAGGTCTTAGAGCATGAGGTTTATTGTGAAAGAGCAGGGGTGCAGGGGACCTGCTAGGAGCTGCCAGACGCAGCTCAGAGCAGGTCAGAGAGCAGAGAAGAAGGATAAAGAATACAGAATGCAGAATACGGAATAGAACAGAATACAGAATGCAGAATACAGAACAGAATACCTTTTTTCCCGTTTACATCTCAATAATTCATCTTCTGTGCTCAATATTCTAACTTACATTAACCAATCTGTAACAAGCTACAAATCCTATAGCATTTACATATAGCCTATAAGAATCATTGGATTACCATACGGCATTATATTTTAAACTCTAAAAACTGCTTTTTGGACCCTCTGTCAAGTTGGCAGGGTCTGCTCTGACCCTTGGACCTTTCTGTGGGCAGAGGGTATTGTTTCATCAAAGGGGATTACCTTCAGTCGACTATACCATTGTTTTTCAGTAATTCAGTAACTGGGGTTTGGTATCTCAAAGCTTGTTTTCATCTCAGTCTTGCCTAGAGTTTCCATACTCTCAGCATCTTTTGCTAGGTACTCATATTTATATGGCTTTCTTATTTCATTGAGCCCAACATCATCTCTTGCTTTTTCCTGCTTCCTTTACTCTTTCTATCCCTTCTTCTCCCTTCCTCACTTAATAGTGGTTTCATGCTCTTTTTGCAAGCTTTTTCTATTTAGTTCCAGCCAACCACTTAGTGTCCATCTGTGTCAAAAGGAGCAAATGAAAACAGCCCACTCCACGTTCAATGGCTGTACATCTTTGCTGCCAGTGGTCTGGAGAGTCTCAATCCAGCTTTGTATTGACAGATCATCTATTAATTAACACTATTTAAGAGTTTCTTGATTCTAGGACCACAGCACCACAATCACTACCTTCCCTATCCCACGGCAGCAATTGGCCTCATGTTTTGACCACTAAACCAGTCAAGGGAGAAAAACAAAGCTGTAGGGCTAGAGTGACCAATCCCACATATCGGTGAGAGCAGTAAATACTGAACAGCAGATGCAGCCAATAAACACAGTTCACACAAACTGAAATGCATTCTTGCGTTATATCCAATCAATAATGAATAGAAAACAAATTAATGAGATCCAAGGTCTGTTTACAAAGCACAAACGAAAAGACTGAAAATGATCATATTATTTGCAGCTAGGAGTTTCACTACATTTAGCACTGAATAATTTGAAAAGAGTTTACTATAAATGCACAAATCTCTGCTCCTTCGAGCCTGAAGGAAGTTGAACAAGTCCTGAACTAAATCTTAAGCACGTATCTGAACCACTAACTCACCCAATATTCAGGGTTGTGTATGTCCAGTTAGCTTTTGTTACGGGAAAAATGTCAGAAGATTCAACTGAAAGAAGGAAAAATTAAATCCCATGAAACTGGAACCTGTTTTCAATCAATTTTTTTAATTACTTTTAAAATTCTTTGTACAGTGCTTTGAGATCCGTGGATGAAATATCCTGAATAAGAGTGAGGTATTATTAGTGCCTCCTGATTGAAGAAATGTCTTTTATTAGGATTTTTTTATGATGAGTGGAATGACTAGGCTCATATCCAGACTATAAATACTGAGCATTTCAACATAAGAGTGCTAACTGAAAAGAAATGTTAATATGAATATAGCATTCCTTCTCTGAGTCTTAATTTCCTACTACTTCCACATTAATTTATATCTAGAAACTTATTAAGAAAAGATGTAGTGATCATGAGAAGAGATTCCCAAGTATAGGTGTACTAGCAATAGCTCTGTTGTCATAAAACAAAAGGGTAGTGATTTCACTGATATATGATTCGGTTAGAGTTAGCTGCAGAGGACTAAATAAAGTACCCTTCCTTGTGGAGAACAGTGACTTCTGATACAGGTATACCATTAAATAACACCTTGAGATAGCACCAAACATTTTTTTTCTCCAAGCTGCATATATAATATAAAGTGCTTACCTGTATCCTTCCTAATATTTTTCAATGCTAGCCCAGGTGATGTAGACATAGCAGCAAACATGTTGGATTTCTGAGCTCCGGTAGAAGTACTTTGTGCTGGTTAAGATCCAGAGATGCTTCTTATCCACCAGAGACGAGCCATCCTCATGTGTCATATAATGGGCACATTCACCTCTCCCACCACTCCAATTTGCTCTTAGTTCACTGAGGAAAAATAAGTAATACAGCTACTTGAGTTGACTCAGAGAAAAGTCAAGGAAGGCATCACAAAACCCCCTTCAATTACAGGTGTGCTATGCCACTCAATTTAGCACTCAAATTACAGGTAGCTGAGCTAGAAGAGATGGAACAATTTAGCCTAAAGAGCAGGGAAAACAGATCCTAAAAATCCACAGATCCTGTGAAGTTTTGTCATTGTTCCTTCACAACGCAGCTGTAGTACTCCTGGATCTAGATCGGCTCTCTCTAATGACTACTCAACCGAGTCAGAACATGCTGGAAGAAGCTACATAGGGAGGTGGGAACTGCTTGAGATATGGTCACATTGTCCTCATATGAAACCCATTAACCCAACCATACCACGTCAGCACAATCTGAGGGGTGGAAGTTTGTAGACTGATGCCTGCCCAAAATCAGCACCCAGATGAAAGAAATTAAATCTCATCCCAAACCTGTAGACATGAAGTACTATATTGTAAGTACACCTTCAGAAAACACCAGGTGCCTTTACTTGGAGGGGTAGAATAACATAAGGGAGTGGGGAATATGAAGTTAAGCCTAGACTGGAAAATATTAAGATGGTGACTGAAACTTGTTATAAGGTATCCAGAACAGGCTAAACTGTGATCTAAGATGTCTGGTTCATTGGCCACATCTTGTTTAATTGCATTACTGCACTTGAAGACTGGGAATTTTGCTGATTATATGGGAGAGGTCCCAAGTGAATTTGTTAATCAGCACTAACAATGTGAAAGCTATGTTATTATTCTTAGGAAAAATAATAGGAATAATAATAATAATATGACTAATAATAATAATAGTAATGAGATATTTTCAATCAACTATAGATCCAGAAGTTTTCTTCCAGCTTTCTTCGTAAGCTTTCACATCCAAAATTTTACTTTTACCAGCTATTATTCTACAGCTTATATTTTATATTGTCCCTTTTCCCTGACACCTTAACATAAACCTATTAAAAATATTTCAGAATAGCATCTATCTGCACAAGTGATAGCCTGCCAGCTTCTAGCTTGAGGTGCACTATGAATCAAAAGTGCATAGAAAAGAAAAAAGATAAAGAAGAGCAAACACCATAGGCACAGTGATAAATCTGCCTGGTTTTATGTAAGATAGATATTAATTTCACTTCAAGCACTAAGATGAATCAAACAGAACTATCATTCATTACAGTGTTGGGAAACTCAGATTTTTAGACCAGCCAATTTCATGGAAACCTGCTGGTTTTTATGTATTTGTATTTCAGTTCCCTCAATAAATTAGACAAACTAAAACGTTAAGTGAAACTCAGCCTCAAACAAGGTCAATCTGGTGAAAATACTGTGTTTTCAACGGGCTTTGAATCCCAGATATAATTTAACTCGAATTCACCTATCCTGACTCACTTTCTATAGCTTGATCCACATGTTTATGCATCAAAACCACAATATATGACTGTAGGCTGGGAAATGTTGTCAGTGAGCTGGAAATCATTACAAAACAAATCCTATCTGTGCAAGTGGACAATGAGGTTAAACTGGTCTGCTGTGCAAACAAAAATTGCTAGGGATTTTGGCTGTCTTCACTATGGTTACATGATACCAATCACTGGGTATCTACCTTACACAGAGATCTAATCACTAGATTAGATGTGATACATAATCTAAACATGAGTATCTGAAAATCTGGCCTTTTCAAAGAATCTTAAGATAATATCTCAATTTTAAGATGCCTAAAGTCAACAACATCTTTGAAAACATTGCAGTGTGTTTTGTCCAACAAGGTTACAGGGAAGGCTTACTAAAATGAGACGCTCACCTTTAAATTATTTGTTCACTGACAGTGTATGTGAGTCTAGATACCACAGTAACCACATATTTTTCAGGTAGCATTAGCATGCTAACGAATCCTGTCCATCACTGTTTGTGAATCGCTAATGCATTCTTAATATCTGATAAACCAGAACCTTAGGGTGCAAAGTTCTATTAACATGCTAATGTGTCTAGTCCCTGCTTGCTTTAGAATTAGAAAGAGTGTTAGCCAATACAAGGCCATTTTTCATTTTGCTGAAGCCATTAGAACTGAGAAAAGAAATAGAGATGCTGTCTGCCAATCAATATTTCTTATCAACTAAGAGGTAAATATAACAAAAACACTGACTGTAAAGCAGTACAGGGAAGTCAAACTACCACAGAACCTAACTAAACGTCTTTAGAAACCCCATCAATTATTTATATTTAGCACGTGCATCTGGAAATTTGGCAACTGGCTCTATGTTTCATGGCCCAAAAATCTCAATTATTCTGTCTTAAAATTTCAGTGTGATGAATTTAAAAAGGGGTAATGATGTATCTCTGTTCCAAACTCAGAACTTTCCTCAGTAAATATTACTCCACCCACAGAATTTGCTTTGAATACAATATCTTAGCTCTCCTTCAGTTTTCTGGAAAATGTAAAGGACTGTTTCTTTCCGCTCATTTGAAGGTGAGTTACTCCCTGAAACAAGTGAAGCTGCATAGTTTTAAAAACATATCAGTTATATTTAAAAGCAGGATATTGATGAAGAGTGAAGTTGCACAGACCATATTTTCAAGTATTTTACGGAGGGAAAAAAAACTGTCAACACCTTGCTCCATACACATAAGTGGGAAGCCAAAGGAGGAGTAGAATAAAAGGTCTGCACCAACTTATGGATTTGGCTTTGTGAAGGGAAATAGGACAACAGCAACACTGTTCACCAGGTGCCATGTTAATTAGTAGCCATGATACCCTCTGAGTAGTCTTGATGAGCACTGAAAAGCTGTCTAATTTTGGCAATGCATACAGCAAAGAGGTCAAAACTTATGGGGCCAGTGTGTCCCAGTTTCTTCCTGATAAGAGAAATTGTCCTTTCATATACTCCCTTAGGCAAAGAGAGAGACCTGATATACAGCAAGGATTAGAGGAGAATCAGTTCCTGATGCTGGAGATGCACAAAATAGCAAGGCTTTTTACAGAGCCTTGCTTATTCTGTGAATCCATTCAAAGAGCCAGCTGCAATCCCGTTTTGGAATTTGTGAGGAGTGCCTTGATGAAAATGTTTTGTATATTAAGTAATGATTATAATATTCTCTTCTCATGCGACACATTTCTCTTGTCCCAGTTTTTAACAGAAAACACTGGGAAATGTTTTGGTGGATTGAGTTATGAATCAGCATAGAGCAAAAAGTAGAAAGACACTCTCAGTCAAACCTAAACAAAAGCAAAATTCCTTTTTATTTCTGTTTGTGATCCTCTTGTGAACAGTTTCTCAAGAGTAGTTGAGTATTACCAGTACTTTTGGCATTCAGATTTTCTTGGCTTCAAAACTAAAATCCAGAAATACCTGCCAAACCTATGTTTTGCATTTTTTATTTGCAGAATTTCCACCTTTCACAGAGCTGTTATCTTACCTAAGTCATCAGTTTAAAAAAACGTGCATACATTATCTCTCTGTTCACTTACAGCGTTCAAGGAATGACCAACCATTTAAAAATTCACAGATTGGATAAAATTAACAAACCAGTGAAATTTTTAATAGGCTAGTGGATAATTCATAAATAGAAAAGGTGACATTGATATCAATTATTCATTGGAAATTATTTGCTTAACTGTACTGCAGTCAAATTTCTACTCAACTTCAGAAAGGAACCATTATATATTCATTCTTGTTTGCATCCTAATTAGTTTTTAAACCTAGCTTAGCAATGCAATATGCCACTACATCATTTATCTTGGTGTAACTTAACAAACATGTGAAAGACAATTGGACATCTTGAGATCATGACAGATGTTGCAGTATCTCAGTATATATCAAGGTATCAGATAAAAAGAGAACTGGTAATTTACAGGTTATAAGGGGAAGAAATATCTGTCTCCTTTTAAACAGAAAATAGATTCTAACATCTATGATCCAATCACTGAGCCTTATAGAGTGGCTAGACAGGGTAATATGTATTCTCAGGTTTGAATTTGCTTCCTTCACAGGTAAGCAATGAGCACAGGCTCAAGCTGTGTTATTAGACTGACAATATCCAATTAGAGTGCAGGGGAAAATTTTCAAGTTATTTTATCATTAAAAAGCCTCAAAGCTTATAAATGTGTATGTTGCATGTTCAAGTGACAGATACAAAATGGGAGACTCAATAGCAACAAACACTGTGACTAAAATACAACAGAATATATATGTTGTTTGTAAAGCAGCACATATTCCTAGCCATCTGTCATACTGCACACCTGACCTACCAAACACAGCTACAGTTGCTAGTTCTTATTATCTTATCTTAAGCTTCAGAGACCTGGTACTTGTCCAGAGAGTCTTAATCCTCAGAGATTTATGATGATGTGGGAGGCTCAAGTGAAAGAAAAATACATATGTTTTGTAGTTGAAGAGCAAAGCTTGAAAATAAGCATTTTTAAAAAGCTCACACAACAGCAGGAAAATAATTTATTTTTAAATGAGCATATTGTTTTAAACATCACATGAATTTATTGTAAACCAAATGCTTGACCCATGGTGGCTCAGATCCAGAAATGCCAGTAGATTATGAAATGTAGCTCTGGGGCTCCGAGATGATGCTAGAACCCTGTCTCATCTCACTGTGGTACCTGTCTTCCACACATCTTACAGAGTAAGGGCTTTGAGACAGGAACAAGTTATGCACGGATACTGTGCTGCATCATGGATATAAATAAAATTATAGCTAACGTTTTCAATGTATGACAGGAAAAATATAGTCCATGAAGCATTTGCAAGACCAAATCTTTCAGTCATCCAAATGAGAGACCCAGCCAAGGTCAGCAGTAAATCTTCTCCAGGCCCTGGCCTTGGATTTTCTTCCATAGAAACCAGGGCAGAAGGAGAGGATGATGCACACATACATCTTACCCCAGCCTAGAATCAAGATGCAATAGGGGTATCTGCCTGGACAAGGGAAGGGGAAACTTACCCAGAAACTCACAGTTTGGAAATATCTTACTGAACCTGTAGAATCTTAAGGCTTAATGCTGTGTTGAAATCTGCAGTGAGGAACCTAAAGCTTGTCCTTCCCTGTTAATAAAGATATACACACATACAAAGAAATCTAAAATGAAGATAACTTTTTCTTGTGTTCTTCATATCCTACACTATCTCTAGATTTCATATGAATCCCACAACAAAATAAGTATTCTTGTCTGTGAAATGATACTACATGGTTCTAAATTATTGCTGGTTTTCTATGCTTATTTCTTTTTAGTGTTAAACATCTCTCATTTAGACGGGATTTTGTAATTTTCTTGTTTGCCTGGTTCTTAGTATGCAAATTTTTTTCACGAACAATTAAATTGAAGAACATTTTGTATTTTCAATGAAGATTTAAACCCTCATTACACTATTCTTTATCAAAATAGTAATTTCAAATAAATTAAGGTACTTTGTTCATTGATTCATTATGCAATTAATTTGTTTTCATATTCTGCACACATCCTGATGAAAGATTAACAATCATGTACCACTCATACACTAGGGTGGAGGGAGAACATTTCTCCTTCAAATTAGTATACTGAAATATTAATATAAATAAAGCAGGAATGTTTGTAAGGTGTGTTCATAAGGTATTATAATGCTGTCTGAGTGACAAGGAATGATTTTGCAATGCATGCAGACTATAAGCCACTCAAAGTCTAGAGAAATGGACTGAAAGTCTTTCTGACATCAACAATACAGTTTTTTACCTTTTAACTCCAATTTTGAGATATAGTTTCATCTTTTTCCAGTATTATTACATTGTTTCTGATAAAAGATGAAAATCTTTGCATTTTCAAATACTCTCTTTCCAGCTGCTGCAGACATGGTTTCTATTTTATTCCTTTGGTATCCTTTTGTGGTATTGATGACGCTATCATAAAATATTATAGTCTAAACTTGAATATTTCCTAACTTTTCATTCAGTAACTACTGTAAGGAAGTTGTTTTGATACAGAACACACAAAATAAAATATTTGTATCAGTTCACTTTTTTCAGATCCAGTCTTTGAAAAGAAAACTCATAAAAGCAGGGCTGGAAAAGTCAGACCAGAAATTAAATGTCCATTCGTCTCCCAGGAACTGAAATAATAAGAAAACCGTGGTTGGGTTGTAGCAATCATATTCAAAGGATACAACCCAGGCAAGCTTTGTAGGTAAGGTAATAACTTCTACCAGATCAGTTGAACTTCTTAAGGGCTGATCCTGTCAATTATTAGAAATTATAGGAAGAAGAGAACTGAAATATAAGGTTGCTGACAATTTTTAATTTTTCTAATGGTTATAGTGTTTGAAAATTGTGTAGTTTATATATTATAACATACTTTAGCTGTGGATTCATGCCGAGACTTTGATCAGATTCCCAGATGCTTCTGAGCTTCTGATCTGAAATTCTATTCTATACTCTCAAAAAATGTCATTTTCAGGAAAGGATCTAATTTAAGTACCATGATTCAGGCTAAAATAATTCAGGTTTTGGTAAAGAAACCAAAACATCCCTTTTTTGACAGCTTAACTTTCATTATAGTACTGTAATAACACATCCCCTCTGAAGTTTAATTCTTTAGACTCAGGATTTGATAAAGAAACACCAGACACATTTTCACTTTGATCTGCTAAAGGCTTTCATTTTTTCTCCTGTTCTAATACCCAGCTAGGGTGGAGTTCATTCCTATTTCAAGTACTGCAGTGTTTGTCTCCATCAGTGTGAACAAAACCATAGGAATTATGATATACAGTTCACTGACTTCAGAGGATGCAGGGGATATTCTTTCTATAACAGCCAAAAGAAGGTTATTTATAGCTATAAATGTCTCTGAAGTAGATCATAACTTTACAACAGAGAGGGCAGACATTTTCAACATGTCCAAAACTAAAATTTTCATGGACTTCAGTGTATAATAAACTAGGGCAAGATACCTCACATATTCTCAGAACTGAATAATCCCTTTTATTCTTAGGTTCTCAGCAAAGTCCTTCCACTGAAAATTGTTTTCTATTTTGGTTCTAGAAAGAAAGAGCAAGTCACAACCTGGACCTGTGTAAATTTCAGTGTAATTTCTTGTCAAACTTGATTTTCTACCATTTTAAGATGTATTGTTGGCATGCAAAAAGGACAGGGAGAAATCTGGACAAGTTTTCTAAATGGAAGCACCATGCTAAGAATGCAAAAAAAAGTTCCAGCAAATATAACTTTGATTTTCTTATATATCCCACTAATATTTATTTGTCCTTTAGTCTACCTCCTCAAGAAATACTGCACACCCAGCCCACAGCCTTTGTCCTCACTGGAGTAAGTAACGTAGTTACTGACTTGATATCATTTACTTGTTGAAGCTCATTCAGTGCATTTTGAAGCCAAATGAAGATTTCTATTGACAGTGGTAGGCACTCGATTGATATGATCAGAGAGAAGAGAGAAGACATTTCATACAAATCACTGTAATACCTGAAAATTAGGGTAACCAGAACTTGGACTGTTCTTCATTGCTATGGCTGTGGCTAACATGGAGGGGAAGTGGCTTTCAGAGCTGAAGACAGGGAGCTACGAAAAGCAAAAATTGTCATGACTGACAAAAATATTCAGGATAAAAATAGACAGCTACTGAAGAAAAACATGTTCTTTCTTTTCAGAGGATTTTAAAACCTCAAGAAATTACACACCCGTTCACTGCTGCAGAAATTGTGTCCATGCTTAAGGACAATAATGATAGTCCCTGTGTGAATTATTAATATTTTACAATAAAAGTTACTTTTTATAAGTGATTTTTATAGTACCCAAAAAATTTGTCTTTTTCTATAAACTACTAAAAATGATGAGAGAACTCTTTATAATAAAATACATCTTAACTTTTTTCTTGCCAAAGTGTTTTCCAAGAAAATATTTAAATCAACTCTAATGCCTTTTCAAGCTTATCAACCACTGTAACTGAAGTAGAAGTAACAATGCAGCTCAATGTAGTTCATTCATGCATATTTTATGTTATTTGTTCCTTTAAAAGAGAATGTTTTTAACTACAAAATAAATAAAAATAAATAACTGATTTTTCAAAGTTATATCTTTTCACTTATTTCTACAGTATTTTTCTCTATACAAAATAAGAAATGAGCCAATATTATCAGGTGAACAGATGTGGTAGTATACAAAAGGACCAGCCAACTGCCAATTAAATAGGGGAAATAATGATGAAGCAACAAAATATTTGAAAATATATTTGTTTGTATTATATATCTCACTTCAAGGGACTGAAAGGAAGGAGGGAATAGGAAACTGCTTAGATGATTTCCTATTCTTTAGCTTTCAATGCAATATTCCTTTCTATAAAAGGACAACTGTACAGGGCTATAGATACCATACACCCTGACTTTAAGGGGATGTTTGACATGGTTGTCCATCATTTAAGGCTGCAGGGTATAAATGGAATTACTAGGAGACGCAGGCAAAGCAATAGTTATCAACTCTCAAACCAGAAAGACTCAAGGACATCTGTCTTTTCTGGGTTTAGAAAAAGTAAAGTAATTTGCTATTAAGTAATTGGATGAAACAAAGTATACATTTAGAAGATAACATCCAAAACTATGTTCTAGGCATCTGGAAAAGTCAAGGGCTGCAGTTAAGAACAATTTTTAAAAACTGAAGAAATGTAGGGAAAAGCAACATACAGTTCAGTATTCTGCAGAACAAGATCTGGGTTATGACTTCATGTTGCAATGCACAAACAAGTATTCTGTCAGCACATTGCAAAAAATAATCTCTTCAGTCTTCAGGCTCCAGAAAGAGAATTCTGTTTAATTGCTACCACTGACCCCAAGAAAGGTGTAAAAGACTAGACAAAGCCCAGAAGAGTTCAAGGAGATAATGATCAGATTAGGAGACTTAAACTGTTAGGAAAGAAATTAGAGGATAACTTTTTTAGTTTAGAAAAGGAAAAGCTAAAAGACGATGTAATATCTCCAGGTATGTAAAACATGCATGCAGATAACTTTTCAAATTAAGGGAGAGAAACCTATTTATATGCTCTAAATTAGCAATAAGGAAAAAAAACTTCAGCAAAATTAATTATTTAGATAATCTTTGTAGATATAAGAATAGAAAAAAAAATACTAGAATAGGTTGCTCTGGGGAAACTGTGCAATCTCTAATGTTGAAGCCTTTTTAAAGTATAAAAATCTATTCATGTACTGTGTGGGGTCTGCTAACATTGGTTATATGGACCATCTTTAGTTACATGCTTGTACAGAGTCTTACGAGAACCAGCCTCATTTGCAGAAAAAGATTGAAGCTGCTCCATCAGCAAAGGTAAACACTGATGGATGCCAAGGGGAAAAGGTAGCACATGACTAGGGAGGGTGTGTGAGCTGAATAACCATCTCCTGACAGTTTTGTTTAATGATAAGTGATCTCACATCACTGGGAGATACAAAACCACGTGTGTGTCTGGTAGTTCATGGATTGTGTTCTTCTCCAGCTGCTAAGGATTACAAGAAAAGTCCATTTGGGGGAATTCAGCAACATACATTAGTGAGAGGAAGTAAGATTTCTGGTTCTTCCCTGAGGTGACACTTACGTATAAGTTTAACAGGTTCAAAATCGTAGTTTGTTCTTAATAAGGAGAACAAACTTCTAGAGAAGTTCTTCTAGTGGTCTTCTAGAAGAACACTGCTTCTAGAGAAGCAATTTTTTTCTAAAGTCCGTCCAGTATAATCTTTTTAAGCCAGAAGTAAAATGGCAGGAAAATGCATAGTCCTTTAATTGGCTTGGTAGATCTCAAAAATTTGAGCTGTTCTCTGTCCAACCACTTCTTCCTCAAAAAAAAAGCCCTAAGTTTGAGATCTTTGCCACTCATTTCCTTCTCCATTTCCTCATTTGCTCCTCCAACTGTACAGTGCATTGAATCACCTAAATTATGGGAGGCTACTTGCACAATATGACGTTCATGTTGTAATTTGATACACTGGATTTAGCCATGCTTCCAGAAGACATGGTAGAGTTCAATGAGAGGACTGTGAGTTGAATGCTGGAATTATTAGGAGAAACACCAAAATATGCTTCACAGAAACAGTCGGATCAATTAATTGTAAAAGTCCCTCCTGGTCTCTCCCTGCTAATTTTTTTGAGCAGCTGTTACAATCACAACCCCAGCTGTTATATCTCAGAAACAAAATCAGAACTAGTCAGAACCATTTTTCTGCTTTATTCCTTTGTACAACACATTGTCTTTCCTACCACTGACTTTTTAATGGAATATGCTGAATTATTTTCTGGGCCATTGTCTTCCCATTGCACAGGTCAGAGTGACATGCTGGTAATTTAATACCTCATGCAAATCTCCCGTTCCATTTTTTCTTCTACTGACCATCATACTACAATGTTGTGAAATATCAAAAGGGGCCTCTACTTTGGAAAGCAACATGGCAGGAAGCAGTAAAAATTGCAAACTACAAACCAAAAAGTAATCCAGCTCTACCTCTACACATACAGAAATAATTTACTCGATTCTTTATCCCCTTACCTTTGTAGTGTAAAATCATAGAAAGGTTTGAGTTAGAAGGGACCTTTAAAGGCCATCTAGGTCCAGCCCTCTGCAATGAGCAGGGACATGTTCAGCTAGATCAGGCTCAGAGCCCCATCCAGCCTCACCTGACTGTTTCCAGGAATGGGGCATCCACCACCTCTCTGGGAAACCTGTGCCAGTGTTTGACAACCTTCACTGTAAAAAATCTCTTCCTTATATCTAGTCTGAATCTGTAAACCCTGATGAGTGAGTTTCATGGAAAAAAAACCCAACCTGTCACAATTTGGCTAATATAATGAAAATTATATCTTTAATAGAAAAGATTGTGGTATATTTTTAGTTTGAGAAATCAGGGTCAATCTGTAGTTGCTAGAAATGCAGCTCAGTCTTCGCCTTTTCATTTTGCCATTTACTATGAATAAGCATTGCTAATTGACTTTCCATTTCCTGAAAATTTTTTCTAGACTTCAAAAATCATGATTCTCATAGCAGAAATTTTGCTTTGCAGTAACAAATCATAGACAGTGAAAGCTACAAGATGATGACAACATGATTGTAGATTGTGTTTTGCAACTACCTCCACTCCCCCAAAAGACCATCTATCTGCAGGTATTTTAAAATCCTAAAATAAATCCTATAAGTCCTGACTCTTTCACTACATTCTGAAAGTGAAAACATGTGAAGTGCAGGAACTTCAGAGAGAAAAAAAATAAGCATAAAAAAGATGAGAAGATAAGCTCTAAATAGAACACCCAAAATCAATATAAGAGTAGCTCACAAGCCAAGAACATGTAGAAGGACCATCATATACTAAGAGATACTAATGCAAAAGGGGTTTATAAATGAGGAATTTAGATATAGTCAAAGATTACAGTAGAGATAGTCAGGATTGCAAACTTAGATTTCTAAACTTACTCAAAAACTGGAAGTTTTCCATCAAGTGCAGTGGCAGAGAAGGGTCATCTGAGAGTAACTTTCCTTAAAAAAATTTGAGATGTGTTCCTCTGAGACAGGGGTGATAAATTTTAAAAGCATTGTGGATTTTGCAACTGTATAAAAAAAATAATCTGATGGTCACCTGTCTTGGACTGTAGCAACAGAGGGAAAATAAATAGAAAATCTGTGAGTCATTGTCAGGCATTGGATTACTTTTTTTCTGAAGTGACAACTTGCAGGAACACACGTGAATAACTCGTAAAACAGTTTAACGTAGCAAGGCCAAAATAACAGCATGCACATCTCACTACAAACATGGATAGACAATACAACACCTGAGAAAGCTTAAAGAGACACTCCAGTCCGAAAGGCCAGGGTTCATTTTTATGAATATTTCTAGAGGACATAATCTGAGCTCAGATCTCAAAATCCAAATGGTCCCATCCTTAAGGGCACAGTTGAGGGATGAGACGTTTTCAAACCTGAGCTTTAATAGGAAGAGCAGCTAGTTGTACGGTCCTCTCTAGCTCTCTTTTCAACTACTAAGATGAAACAGAAACCAACTGGTGAATGAGTGTGTCATAGCAGCCACTTCTGCATCTGTTGATTGCCAAAGACAGAACACATCTTTTTTCCTCTGGCCTGATGCACTTCTGCAGGAGATTTTACTACCTAAAGGCTACCTAAAGGTCTAGCCAGAGTTTATCAAACCTTTCAAAGCCCAATTTAAAAAAGAGTAAACACAAACCTCCACAAAGTCACTAACCTTCCTGTAAAACCACCTTAGCATGGCAGAAAAGGACATTTAAACAATATAAATTATATTTTAATGGATGAATGAAGTGAATGTTATTGCTTGTTTTCCTTTCTTTAATCAGAAACTGACTATGGAGCTATTGAAAGCATTTGTATTGTACATATGAGTACAACTGGAGTTCTGTGCTTAAAATATTTTTCCTATTTTATGGTAACTGCCATTGGACCAAGAACTAAGAAAGACAATTATTTAGCACAAAATAGAATAATTATTATTTAATGTTATTTTATTGTTGAAAAAGAGAATGTTGAGAGTAAAATAAATGGATTCCAGGGCACACAATTCTGATGACCTTTATAGTATACTTTTGATTCTGGAAAAATAGCATAAGATATGTTAGATAACGTGACCATTTCTCGTTTATCTGACTGGCTTTCGTTATTGCTGTTTCAAGGGTCTTTACTAGAGACAGTTTTTTGTTAATGGTGGAAATATGTTTATAATTATTAGCAGTATCAATCCAGTAGGTCAAAGAGCTCCTGCTTCGACATACTTGAAAGAATAATAAAGAGCTATATAAGCTCAGACAAGCTGTTATTCTCATGACTGCTCTTCAAAGTAAGTATATCCCATAGAGGCTGCAGACTTTGCTACATACATAAATTTTAATGAACCCTCTCATACTCGTACTGGTTAGTGTTTAGTAATAAAAATCCATATAGACCAGGGACTGTGTTCACAACAGGAAGGTGAGGTTTAAGGAAGGAGTTGGACATAGTTACATTAACCCTGCACAGGTATATCAACTTCTAGGAGAAAGCTATGAGAAAAAGGGAGGCTTTCCTGCCTTTCATCAGAGGCTAGACATCAGCCAGGCTAAAGACACATCTACCAAGCCTCTTTTAGGTTCGGGAGAAAAAGGCATGCTAGTAAACAAGAAGTCCTATGGTAGCCCTGGTTGTAGCTTTATTATAGGGTAAATCACAATAGAGAATATATTAAGTGTTTTCTTTCTATGGATAGAGAAGTAGTATTATATCTCAGAGGGCAGGAAAAAAACACATTTCCTCCAAGAAATTTTAAGAATTTGCTAATAAACACTTCAGAGTGGTCATTAAGAAAAATACAACCACATTTGACTTTCTTTTCATGCTGAGAGACATCTTGTTTGTAACAACTTAAACCAGGCTCTTCTGTTTAATTCATGAAACAGCTTAAACAGCATCTGCCATCTGGACCAAAATTAGATCCCTATGGAAATGGCCCATTATAATCTTAAATCACTATTTCTGTGCTATTTAAGGAGAATGTTGCCATACTTTTTGCCTGTAGTAACATTTCTAGAATCTTTAGGGTAGGTACAAAGACAATTTAAAAGTTTCTAAAGGACAATCACTATACAAGCAAGGCAAAATATGAGCAGAACATTGTCTTCTTTTATGTCAGCAAAGTTTTAAGGGATAGAATTTCTTTTACAGTCAAAGAAATCAAATTGCATTTTCACCAACTGAAAAGTTTTATGTACAGGAATTTCCATAGTTATCTGAGGACCTCACCTCAAAGTAGACTGTATTTGAAATGACTGCTCACTGATTGTTTTCTCTTTTTTTCACTCTGACTTTGCAGTAGAGCTGTTGCAAGCTAATATCAGACACTGGCCTCCTTGTCTCACCAAGCTGTATATTCTCCATTCAGCATTCATCTTCTTACAGTAAAATAACTCAGATGAAGCCAATGTTTCAAACTGGAGTCCATGACCTGCCCTTGCTCAGAGGAGTATCTCAAGTTACAGGACAGAAGCCTTACTAGTAAGTGTTTGTACAAAAGGACCTTAATGTCTGTATTGCCAGTGACATACAAAAATAATATGGCTGAATATAAACACAGGTGTAAACGAAGCATGAAAATAATCCATCCTTGCTTCTACATTCAAATGGATTATACCACACACATGTTGTATTTACAGATGGATTACTCTAAATATCCTTATTGCATGCCTCTAGCTATTGTTTCCTTTGTTAGAAAATAGAAATGTTAAACAATTCAATGAGTTCTGAAATTAATAATTCAGAGAAAGAAAGAGAAGAATTCTTTCATAAATGCTTGTTCATTTCACTTACACTCAATCCAGCAAAAGCTATATTGAGAGCAGCTTCCTCCCCTTTCTGTGCACTGCCAGTTTCATTGGGAGCAGAATCCAAGGTCAACACACCCCAGGCACAACTAACACAGTGAGGAGATGTGGTTTACTGGGAAAATTGTAGAGATCGTGTTGTTTAGGTTAGTGAGCAATATTGCCCACGTCATTTACTGTTGCAACAGTGAGAAAACTAATCTTTACCACAGGAAATAACATTTTTAGCCTAGGATAGTGCAGGCATATCTAAAATGTCTCCCAAAATAAGTGCCTCAGGAAAAAGATTAGGTATTTAAAAGATTTATTAACAAGTACAGAGACCCTGTGGAGAGTTCAAAAACCCTTGCCAGTCTTTCTGTAAAAGATGAAAATATCTGGGACAAAGGACAAAGTCAGAGAATCTGACACAGGAGAAACGTGGTGGACCAAGTTGCAGAAAGATGGAAAAAGGGCTAAAAGCATCCTTCTGTCAAATTGCATGTGAATAAGGAAAATGTACTAGACTAACTAAAGAGAGTTTGAAAAGATACTGGGCCTGGGTAGGCAGAAATACCTTGTTTATGCACCAGATCATAAAAGATAGCCAAGGATTCAGTAACAATTCAGATACAAATGGGGTTTTGACCTTGTAATAGAGTTCTAAAAATATCAGAGAGCAATTGGATGGCTGGTGTAGAAGTGGTGTGGCAGAGAGGAAGGAATTAATGATTGAATGTAAGGTAATATAAACCACATATTTTCATTAATGCCTTGTTTCATAACACAGTGATCCCATTCCCAAACTCCAAGACAGTTTGGTCTCTGGACTAAGTGCTGCCTTACTCTTTCTCTTAAATTCATGCCTGATATCCATACGGATTTAAGTTATATGATACCTTTCCACCACCTTTTCAGTGATGGATGGAATTTTCTCCATTTTAACAGCCTAAAACATTACGGAACTATGTATTTAGGCTAAAATGAAAACAGCTACTTTCTATCCTAATAATAGCCTACTTACTAAGATTATTTTAGACAATGCAGTGTCCTGTCCCTTTCCTACAGAAATTGGACAATAAATGACAAGACAGAAAAAGTTTGATCATTTTAATGCAACACAAAATAAGTGACTATGAAAAAAAATATATTGCACTATGAAACACCAGGAAAAAAATCATATCAGGATCTGAGTTTTTCCCCTCTGCTGACCATATATAGAAAGGATTGCTGTGGAGCTATATTCAGCCCCTGGGTCTTCAGCAAGGCTCTTCATCCAAGGCCTTAAAATAGAAAGTATTTTGACTTGCTGTGGGATATAAACATTGAATTCTCAGTATGACACACTGAATTTCTGATAATGCCTAATACTTCAATAATTTTCACATTAGGTTTTCATCCTCTAGAAGAAATTGCTATTTTGGGATTAGGTGAAACCTCAATGAAGGTACAGGTAAGACAGCCAGTTTTCACTTACCACAAATGTCAGCAAAAGTTAAACTCCTTTTTGGAGTTTAGTAGGAACAACTGACTACAACACAAACACCACACAGTTTGTTTGGAAGCACAGGTACCTGTGATGTAGATTATGAATGCTGGTACACAGCTGTTTGTTTGTGTCTGTGGCAAGAGAATCACCCGTGATGTGACTATGAAGAAAGACATCAGCGGTTTTTGGCCACTCTGCTAAATGACAAAAGGCTTAGAGCTGGAAGTAAAAGAGCTAGCTAGAGGTGTATTTGTGCTTGACTATGGAAATCACACGCATTATGAGGGCAATTACCTCAGAGTAGGAGAACC
The DNA here is from genome assembly GCA_013399195.1 of Dicrurus megarhynchus. Taxonomy (NCBI): domain Eukaryota; kingdom Metazoa; phylum Chordata; class Aves; order Passeriformes; family Dicruridae; genus Dicrurus; species Dicrurus megarhynchus. The sequence continues at coordinate 131,146 of VXAD01000736.1, forward strand.
TGCTGACAACTAACTATTTCTGTGTAAAAGAACACAAAGAAAAACCACTCAAGGCTCCATATGGCTGCTGATTTCTCTCAGGTGTAAGGACATACAGAATATGAAGCAAGGATGTGCAAAAAGATTATGACCATCCAGCACCTGCAAGCAAAGCAATGATGGAAGTAAAAGCAGGTACAAGAAACAATCAAAGTGCAAAACAAAGAGGAAAACTTTCTGCTTTCCATCCCCCCTGGTTTTTCCATTTCTTGCCCCTTTCTAATCACATATTTTCCTCACTTTATGTAGGAAGCTACTTTAGTTATTAACATACAGTTTTTGGAAAGTGTGATTAGAAATAAGAACCATATGCATCAAATACAGCACATGCAGAAAGTCCCTCTCCCAGAACATAAATATGTTCACTTTCTCACAAATATAGTGTGCGATAATTTAGAAACTGGGAATGCTGTGAAAAACACTGTGGAAGTCACTTTTCCAACTGTGGCAAGGCATAAAGGCATAATTGAAAAAAGTGTACACATACATTACATTTTGTATACAAAAGTTGTGCAATATGTTTAATATGCAACCCTCATTCTGGTGAGTAAACAATATTTTGTTTTAAGGCTTCTTTTCACAAAAGTACATGGTTAGCAGATATCAACTAAGAATAAATACTCCAGAAAGAATATAAACTATATCAGATTACTGATAATAATTTCCATGTTTTAGAATTCTCATTCATTTTTGTAACAATTTTCTTTCTTGGTACACCAGCTTAACCAGCTGTTGCCGTATTTTTACTGATCTCTTAAGTTTATTTAACAGCACTTGTAAAGTTTTCTAAAGGAATAAGTTAAAAGCAGATCTATGCTAACAGCTAATTGAAGCTTTTTAAGAATTTTAGCAAACCTGAATTTGTTTGCCTTAGTATTCTATATCATTTATTTAGTAGATCAGAAAATAAAAGGGATTAAGGTTCCACTTTGAATATCAATAATTTAAAAACCCAGTTTTCTTATTGTCACTGAATAGCCTGAGTTCTGCATACTGGAGATATCTTATTCAAAGTGAGATGAAGTGACATTAAATCTTTCATTAATATATTTTTCTACAATCTCTTTTTCAATAATTTTGGCCAAATTACAAAAAAAGCAATTCTATTCTATGTGTTTTAACAAGCTTCCATCAAAAATTTTCCATTCCAAAAAAAAACTACCACAAGCTTCGTTCTATTGCAACTCATACTGGAATTACTAATACATTCCTTTTCTCTGGCTGTTTCCAGAATCATCCTTGAAAACCAGAGTATTTGAGACCTACATTTATTTTCATTTGTAAGTGAACTTTATGGTAATTTTTGTTCCCTGAATTCATGACTCTACAACTCTGCATGTCATTGTGTTTAATTGTATTAATTATTAACAGAAAGATTGAAGGAAATTGCTACTTCTCAGGCTTTTTCTTTAGAAACTGATAAAGAATTCAAGGACCTTTTGTGAGGACTACAGAAATCTTTGGGAAAGCAATTTTAAAAGCAATAATATTTTTAAGATAAAGGCAGAATGGGAAAATCAATTTCTAAAATGGTAATATTTCCCTTATGGAAAGAATCCAAAATTAGTAAGCTGGTTTAGCCTCAGAAAGTAGGTTAAAAATACTTTCAGGCTTTTCACTCCTTGCATTTATTAATCCCTATGAAGTTAATGCATTTGTATTGAGACTTCTGCAGAACCTGAAGTGTTTGATTTATGTTGAATAAATGTATTTTATTTGTTGAAAATGAATCCATTAAAAATTTCTGCTTTTATTGCTTAAGGAATTTCTTCTCCCCAGTTTAAAAAAGCCATGACAAAAATAAAGTAAAAACACCATGAATATGCTGCCACTGACAGTAAGTACAGAAACAAGAACTGACATTGTTTATTTTCTCACTCTGCCACCAGGCCTGCTTATGACACAAACAGTGCTGTATGGACATCAGAAGATTAACCATGAAGGGGTGAATAAGGTGAAGTTGCATGTATTTGGTTAGAAAAGTTCTCATCTGTGCCATCATTTGAAATTCTGTTGTTAAAGTCAGTCCACTAAACAATTCCAATAGCAGTCCATACCTTCTTTTTTTTTTTCCTTAATACAGTTCTTATATAGAATGACTACCTGCTTTGGAGAATCTCTTATTTCAGTCTAGTAACATCCTTCATACAGTATATATATTTATGCCTCATTTTTTCATATTACACCAACTTAAGACGAGGTTAAACCCTTTTATGGAAACTCCAGGAATGACACATGATGGGTCATAGATTATATATGTAAAAAAACTGACAAAATTATGAGGCAAAACAATTTCCATTAGTATTAAAAAAGCTAATACATCTTTTAGATGTATTTTGCTTCCAAGTATATTGCTTCTCAACATATTGGGACAACATGGACCTTGAGTTTATCTCATAGCCCAGGCTTGGATCAAGAAAATTTGTGTGATTTAACAAGCTGAAGTTAAATACAGAAAAAAAACCCCTTGGTCTATAACTGGAGTTTGTAGAGCTTATGTTTTAATTATAGTCCTTCTAAAGTTTCTAGAGGTTACAGTGACAGAATTAATTAATTCAAATGCACCTAAAAGTAGCATAATGACAGGTTGTGTCTGAAGAAACCTGAATGATCAGAAATCTTTAAACTCTCAGTTACCTTAGCTCTGTTCAGTTAAAGAGATGACAGCTCTAATACCACCACATTAATGCCACCAGAGAGAATACTCAACAACTAAGAGGGGAAAAGGGATGCAGCAACCTGTCTGTCATTTTGAAGGGCTTAGTTGTAGATGGGATGTATAGAAAAACACTGGTACACTGTATACACTCTGACCTCTGTGCAGAATGGACCTGAATTAACATTCACTGTCATTTTAAGGATTTAGTGTTGCTGGCATAATATATATAGCAAATATCACTGCAATAAGGACAACTTGATTTCTGGAATGGACTCTTTCCAAAGAGACCCAATTCATCTTCTTTTAGGAGGTATTTGGTATACTCCAGGTTTGGGGTATAGTAAGGTCATTCCAGCACTGAGATAGGATTTTCTGTTACTTCCATTTTGCTCTATTATTTGTGGTTATCAATGCCACATAGGAAAAAAAAAAAGGCATTGATTACCCAGGATTTATTCCAAAAAGCAGACAAAGCAGAAGAGAAATCATCACTGTTCACAATAATATTCCTTAAATGTCTGGCAGGAAAGAGAAGTTCTCTTCACAAGATAAATGTGGACAGTAATACCTTTCTTAAGGAATGTCATAAACTTTCCTGAAACCTCAAGAGACAGAACTAACCTAATATTCACCTTCTTCAATGAGTTTGGAAGTGACAGCCCTATTAGCAAGCTAATTAGCAATCCGTTTTACATGGCTAAATTAACTTTCATGGCTTAATTATAAACCCTTCATGAACCTAAAACTTTCAGATGCTCCATTTTTAATAAGAAATGTTACCTTAAAACCCATCATAGTGAACTATTAATTTAAATTTCTACAGTGAGTGATGCTTAAAAATATATTAATGATTATATTACCATACTCCTTTTAAATAATAAAGTACCAACCAAATGCATTCTTCACTGCTTTTATATTACAGTGCAAATACAATTATATTTTAATACAAGTATGCAATTAAATTTTTGCAAGTACACATTGCTCTGGAATCTGCTCGTAATAAGAGACGACTGGATTGTCAGGATATTACTTTCAGTACTGCAAGCATTGTTCATTTAGCACAGCCTCATGAGGGATACGTCCAGCAAGAAAATAATGTAGACAAGTCAGAGTGGACCTGTAAAGCCAAATAGCTGGTGATAAGGATTTAATGTCCGCACTATACTCACTCCAGTAGTGGTGGGGTTTGCTTTTTAAACTTTGGGCTAACTAGCTTGGCCTGACTGAACAATAATTTGCTTCTGAAGCTGCTCCTGGACCACATCTCTCAGATCAATTTCATCCAAAAGAAAGCCAAAAAGGATACTGAAAGGATCAACTGGAATGCTTCAAAGCGCAAACCAAAGTATAAATCAGGAATAAGCAGATTTGCCTCAAACCAAGCTCTTGATCCAGACATAAATTGGATATACCCTCGAGATCAACAAATTGACATTTTGTCCAGAGACTTTTTGTTGAAATCTGATAGTAAAATGGAAATTTCACACTTGTTACTGCTGAAACCAAAATCTCTGAAACCTCTGAGGACACCAACTGCTCTGTAGAATCAAATAATCAAAACATTCTGATCCATAACCTTCGATCTGGAAAAGAAAAGGATTTGACTTCAAATGAAGGGGGAAAAAACCCCAACAGACAGACCCCTCAACCTCTTACAGGTTCTTAAATGAATGAGTAGTAATAGACTCCCTTTCAAGACAGAATTTTCAACAGTATGGGAGCACAAAATAGCCACTCAAATCGCCTCTTGCATATCACTGTCATCCTCTGAAGAAAAGTTATCTCTGCAATGGTCTTTCCTTATTCACTCTAGTGTGGCCAGCAGGACCAGGGAAGTCGTTCTTCCCCTGTACTCGGCACTGGTGAGGCCACACCTTGAGTGCTGTGTCCAGTTCTGGGCCCCTCAGTTCAGGAAGGACGTGGAGATGCTTGAGCGTGTCCAGAGGAGGGCAGCAAGGCTGGTGAGGGGCTTGGAACACAAGCCCTATGAGGAACGGCTGAGGGAGCTGGGGTTGTTTAGCCTGGAGAAAAGGAGACTCAGAGGTGACCTTATCACTCTCTACAACTTCCTGAAAGGTGGTTGTAGTGAGTTGGGGGTTGGTCTCTTTCTCCAGGCAAGAGCTGACAGAACAAGAGGACACAGTCTTAAGCTGCGCCAAGGGAAATATAGGTTGGATATTAGGAAAAAGTTTTTTACAGAAAGAGTGATAAAATTTTGGAATGGTCTGCCCAGGGAGGTGGTGGAAGCACCATCCCTGGACGTGTTTAAAAAAAGGTTGGATGTGGCGCTCAATGCCATGGTTTAGTTGAGGTGTTGGGGCATGGGTTGGAGTTGATGATCTTGAAGGTCTCTTCCAACCTGGTGATTCTGCGATTCTGTGATTCTAAGAGAACAGAGATCTTCATGATTGGCAATGGAGAATTTAGATAAGGTATAGGTCGTACTGCCTGGAAGAAGGAAGCAAGTAAAAGCACTGAAATAACACCACAAAGTGACAAAAGGCACAGGAAAATGCAAAGAAAATAGACCATGGAATGCGCAGGTCAACCAACCCAGTGGGTCAAAGATAAAGATGGATTTGGCCTTGGTGCAGTTCCTCCCTCAGTACTCCAGACTGAGCCAACAAGAAGAGCCCTTAGTCTTTCCATTTGTTTCACTACCAGCTTACAACCAGACCCACTTCCTCTGACTGTTCCTCACAGCCAAAACAGACAGCTCTATCTACAGCCTCTTCTTGCCAGTCTGCTCCTTCCCTGTGGGAGGCCGACTAGGTTCCTCCAAGAGAACTCATATCAAAGCCTAGGGACTATTTCATTCTTACAGGCAGCATGGTTAGAGCCATGATAAATTTGATACACGCCCTTGTATAGTTCTTCACGAGGCCTAATGCCCTAAAGTCTTTGCACAGCTTGGGGAGATGTCTATTTCAAACCTCCTTCATAATTTCCTTTCCTTTCTACGCTCTTGGCAAGACTGCCAGCACAGTTCAGAAGACTCAGGCAGGTAAGAGACATTGTTTCCTTACAGTTGCCTAGGAATGTATTAAAGATAGACATTGGCCCATAGCCTTAAAGGAAATATATGAATGCAATAGAGCCCCTGTTCTCAACTCAAATAGCAGCCTGATGCTGGGTGAAGAATACTTCTTTAGGACAGTCAGCTGTGTTATGACAGCCTGTCACCAGTGCAGAGTAAGACACGCTCTCCTAGCAAGCCCAGGCATTCACAGACAGCTGTATGTGTGCATATCCCATTCTTCAACCCCAACAGCAAAGTACTGCTGTCCACTCTTTGATCCAGACAGCGTTCTTCTGCCCCACTCAGAGCCTTCATCCCTGTTTGGAGAGCTTGTTTTACTGTCCTTAGAGGAAAAGCTTTCTTGTTCCTTCTTTTTCTAAGCTAAAATATGGCCACTTGTTTGCAGGTACACAGAGAAAAAACTTGCGTACAAATTTCAGTTGATGATTCCATGAAATCGGCAAAAGATTTTGAAATTTCAAAACCTGCTGCCTGTGAACTACATGTAAGAAAAGTCTGATTTTTTAATCTTAGTCCTCAGTAGCTGTGTGTTGGAAGAATGAGCAACAGAATACAAGTCTTTTTTCACGCTAGAAAAATTTTACTTTTCCTTCTCTCAGTCAGCTTCCTCAGTTAGAAAACTGCTAAACATGAAACTGCACATGTGAATGTTTGAATATTAACATTTCTCTTGTGGTTTTTCACCTCCTAGTTCATAACTTAGAGAAAGTTAGAATTTTGTATAATATTTTGCAGTTACTTATTAATTGCTTACCAGGTCAATGTTTCAATCAACAGTTTTGCATTATTTAGCAGCCATAGTTCAGTATTCCTGAAAGGTAGCTCTCATATTTCAGAGTGCTAATTCTACATTTTAGTAAACTCTAATTATTCATGCAGCCTTAAAGATCTTGACCTTTTCAAGTGGATCTAGGTTTTCTGACTGAGTGACCTCTAGATTTCTCTCTCACTGGGTTAAGACAAGTGACAGAGGTCACTGACATGCAAGTGCATCTTGATGAGCCTGAAAGGCAAAGTTAAGAGCTGGATTTAAACTCTGTCCTAACCAAGGTCTCCCTCTTTGTTGTGAAGAACATGAAAATAGTTTTAATAGAGACAAGTAAAAAATCAGAAAGGTTGATAGTAAAGTTAACTTGGATGTAATTTTGTAGCCCTGTTATTTTCCATCATGTTGTAAAAATATAAAACTGAAAAACTGATCTGAGAGTCTTACAGCCGCTATGGATACATGGCTGTGGCAATGATGTGTTTCTTTCCTGATGAGCAAGCAATATAAATATATCTGTTATTTACAAGTATGTTGCTTCATCTATCAAGGCTGCACAGAACAGACTGCACTAAGTAGGTAAGTGAAGCATGGCAGAGAGTGATAAAAATGAAAAATTACTCCCACTTCAGCTATGCCAATTCTGAGCCATGTTTACAATGTTTACAACCCCTTTTAAGGTAATGCCTCCAAGAATACAGCTTTAATGAAAATTGCATCAGAATATTCAAATTAAAGTATGCCTTTTCAGCTTATTTCAATCAAATAAAAGGAATTCAAAAGCCCAACTCAAAACAAAAAATTAAAAGCTCAAAGGATTTTAAATGCCCAACTCAATAACATAAAGTACTAATTTACCTGAGAGGAAAATTATTACAAAGCCATAGTTCTGTGACTCTAGTTGTATAATGAGAATGGCTCTTTGAAGTCAGTACTACAAGTGAAAATCATTTGATAATTACCCAACAATGGGATGCAATAAATTTCAATATTTCCTTGCATTTAACTCCTTCAGGTCCCTGTAAAGAAGAGGTGGATTCCTCTGGAGGGCAATTTAAAGCAGGAGTCTGATTGAAATGCTTTTAAAAATTGCCTGGAGAAGCTTAGACACCTTCTTTTACAATAAGAAGAATAGTCCAACATCTTTCATACCAGGGTTTGGCAGCATGGATAACCACAGGCTTTCCCTAGGTATACTTGCGTGTTAATTGTTGACAGGTAGAAGCAGTTGCCATCTTAAACATCCTTGATTTAGCTAAGGAAGTAGAGACCAAGATTTGTGCCAAAAGCAAACCTTCCAGCAGAATATGATGTTCTGTCCTGACAGTTTATGATGCCATAGGGGGATATTGAAAGGTATTAAAAACAAGCCTTCACAGCAAGGCTTCACTGCAAGCACTGGTCCTGTGGTTGCAATCTATTATACGGTTACAGAAACAGATTACCTCTTGGTCTTTGGTGGATTTTCCCTTCACCAAGAAGATTCGTGCCTGCCCCACCCTCTTGGGATTAATGAATGGCATCAGCTTCAGGCAGGAGGAAGAACAGATCTAAAGGTCCCGGTGTGGTCCCCTTCTGCCAAAGGCCAGGACAAAATGAGAGCTGGAGGGCCTGTGTACTTCTGCTACGATGCAACACGCTCAGAAATAGAATTACACTTTTACACGGAAATTCAGTGTCAACCCTATTTTCCCTTAGCTGTAATGACAAATATCTGCCCCTTTTTATGAAAGAGACTGAGAAAAACTTCATTCAGACCTGGTGACAGGCAGACAGTGAGGTATGCAGTCTGTTCCTACCCTTTGGACCAAGAGAGAAGGGTTTCTGCTACTGGAAAGGATGAAAACCTGAGGGAGTGCTTTCTGTGAGGTACACCTGCCATGTGATGAGAAAGGAGTGGGTGGATTCCTGACAAAATTATTGAAAAAGGAACTGCTATACTTGTTAGCTATGTGTATGTACTCTGCTCCTGCAATTTTCTCTAACTTTATGATTCTGTCCCATTCATTTAGTAAAGATTTTCTGACTCATAAGGAAATAAACTTTCACCAACTCTCCCACACTTATCAGAAGGGGCTTAAGTTTATTACATTACTTTCTCATGCAATACAGAACTATGACTGGTTTTCCAAACCCAGCAGATGGGTGACATATTGGGGACAGAAAATGTGGATTCAATGTAGAAGATTGGAAGCGGGGGGGAGGGTCCTCGGAGGAGGAGAAAATATTACATCCCTTTTAGCATTTCTTTTATTCATACTCATTTTTAAGGTAAAATATATATTTTTATTGTTTCCTTATAATATGGGGAGGAAGCAGACTTTACAGAGAGCAAAGCTTTATGGAATAATCCAAATTCCATGGCAATTTGAGGTGTGGCATAAAGCGTATCTGTCAAATCATACAGAATGTGTTTCAAAGACACTGAAATTTTTACTGTTCCCCATGAGTTCACTCACCTAGGAATTAGGCCTCATGCTTTTACCATTCCTGAGTTCTCTTCTTAAATCAGTCCCTAGGATTCGGTGCATACTGCCAAAACTTTTTTTTCTATACAGAACACAAAAAGACATAGGCAAGGAAAATTTTATTCTTATCTAAAAAGTTATTTTTATTATTGTTATATTTATTTAAAATCAATTATAAGAGAAAATAATTACAACAAAATCTGTGTGTATAGTTCCCTTTTCTAAAGCATTTACTACAAATGAAGTTTATGTAAGTAACTCCAGAGAGATTCTTATCTTGGCCAGGTTTCAGTTGAAAAGTGGCCTTTTTTTAATGCCTATCACTGTTCTTTGTCAATTGTTGGGTTTGGTCTTTCTATTTAAACCAGACCTGTGGAGGAGATCTAGACAAAATCAGCAGTGTTCGTTATCCTTACATTGGTGACTTCTCTGGACAATAGTTCCAAAGACAAAAAGTACTCAAGGTTGTTGCCTAACAATTCTTAGGTATCACTAAACATTTCATAGAGTCTTGAATATCTCCTTCATTATGCAAGTATTTCAATCTAATATTCACTTTGTATTAAGCAGAAGACCCCAGTGACAAATAAAAACAATTCCATATGGAAAGAAAAGAGCAAAAACTGGGCACTGAAGAAGCAAAATTGAATGAGTTGTTTTGAAGGTATTTGATATAGATGATATATTTCATATCAATGCAGTCTATAATGATTTGCAAGATCTAATATGTTTAGTAAATTTAATGGATTTGTTACTGCAAATAAGTTTTCTTTTGGAATATCCCATCCAAACCAATAAAGTTTATTAGAAATGGGCAACTCACTCTGCCTTCATAATTTTTTAGACTCTGCCATTACAAATTTTGCTTCAATTACATAAAAAACTAAGATTAAATTATAGCTTATTTCATTATTTATTTTGTACATAATTAAGACATTAAGCATATTACAGTGGTTGGGGTCATGAAAGCATTGGTATGCTGTCAAACATTCCCATTCTTCAGAGACATCACATGCTTCAATAACCCCACCTGTACAGACAGACAATGCCTTAAAAAACTCTTGTCCGACTCTTGACACAATATCAGCACCATCTCTAGGTGAGTTGGCAGTAAGATCCTGTCACACCCACTTTTCTTGGCTTCATAGACTGACAACAGCAGATGAGTGGGACCTGGGATGAGGCCATGTGCAGAGGTCACAAACAATGAACATAACCCACCTCAGCCATCTAAGTGAATTAAAAGGCTTCAGACATGCATCTGGTTGTTATGCATGTTGTGCATGTTAACCATGCACAAATTAACAAATCCTTTTGATGTACTTTTAACATAGTCCCTTCTATGATATTTGAATTGTTTTGTTTTCCCCTTTGTGACCCTTGTACCCTCCAAGAGCATTTATACATTTATACATAGTTGCTTTCATATAATTTTAATTGAAGACAATAAAACATATAAACCATATTTTCAAAACACAATAAAAAACCTTTTAGGCATAATTAAAAATTATGTTCAATTTGTTGCATCAAAATCTGACAAGGATTTATGGCATAAAACCCAAATTTCTCCAGCCTCTGTTTTTTCTAGCAAAAGCATTTCTGCATGATTAATTTAAGCATATTCCATTATTGAATTCAAAATCTGAAACTATTTTAGCTAAATAATACAGATTAGATAATTTTCTAATGCAAAATTCTTTGCACCAGTGATGATGCAATTCTTATCAGAATCACACAATACATAAAGACGAATTAATTCCTGGACTGAAATTTGTGGATAACTAAGAATCGATAACTACAACATGACCTAAATTTCTTAACAGAAGACAGATCTCCATTCCAATGCAAACTAGGTTCTTCAATCAGCTAATTTTCTAAATCTGAAGACCATATTTTGAAGGAGAATAATCAAGCAAAGATATGACTACATGTAAGTAGCTACTAAAGAGAGATATTCAATGAATATAGGAGATTAAAAATATTTTAAATTATATGTATTTTTATCTATCAAATGAAAAAGGAGTAAAATGTTTAGGGAAGTTAATCTCTGGGGAAACTCATAGCTAGTAACAGTAAAGCAAATGAGAATGAAATCTTTTTAAAGTATACTTAGAGCAAAATATATTGTAATAATGGTATAGTCTCACCATTAGGTTTCGATATTCACTATAAAGTGGAAAAGTAAAGTGTTTCTTAAGCTTTGTGATACGTGTTTAAAAAGAAAGCAGAATGAAGTATTTCAAAGAAGATCCTGGATGTACGTGCAGACAGGGGAATGAGATGCTGGAAAGCACTGCTGTGGAACAGGACCAGGGGTCCTGGTTGATGGCAAGTTGAACATGAGCCAGCAGTGCCCTGGCAGCCAGGAGGGCCTGTCCTGGGGGGCATCAGGCACAGCATCGCCAGCTGGGCAAGGGAGGGGATTGTCCTGCTCTGCTCTGCACTGGGGCGGCCTCACCTCGAGTCGGGTGTGCAGTTTCAGTCACTGCAATGTGAAAAGGGCATAAAGTTATTAGAGAGTGTCCAAAGGAAGGCAATGAAGATGGTGGTGAAGGGCCTGGAGGGGAAGCTGTATGAGGAGCAGCTGAGGTCACTTGATCTGTTCAACCTGGAGAAGACTGAGGGGAGACCTCATCGCAGTCTACAACTTCCTTGCGAGGGAAGGCACTGATCTCTTCTCTGTGGTGACCAGTGACAGGACCCAAGGAAATGGCCTGAAGTTGTGTCAGAGGAGGTTTAAGTTGGAAATTAGGAAGAGGTTCTTCACCCAGAGGGTGTTTGGGCACGGGAACAGGCTCCCCAGCAAAGTGGTCACAGGACCAGCCTGACAGAGTTCAAGAAGCATTTGGACAATGCTCTCAGGCACATGGTGTGACTCTTGGGGTGTCCTGTGCAGGGCCAGGAGTTGGACTTCAAAGATCCTTGTGGGTCCCTTTCAACTCAGAATATTCTGTCTTTCTGTGAAGTGGTTTACAGTTTGATTTACAGTGCACTCGTAATAGGAAATGTCAAACAGCCCTGTGAAGTTCAGACACTTTTAAAATTGAGCCCTAGGTAATTTACACCTCAAAACATCTGGATGAGCATATTTCTGGTTTTAGAATTGCAGGAACATTCAAGAAGCCTGAAAGGATGCTGGTGCTCTGCTGATACTCAACAAGAGTAACGGCAGGTAATTATAGGCTTGGTAGCTTGCCAATAAACC
>VXAD01000736.1:143334-165094 GCA_013399195.1 Dicrurus megarhynchus
GATGAAATTGACAAAAAAACTAAAAAAAAAAAAAAAAAAAGAAATGTTGATATGAAATTCAATTAATAAATACAGAATAATAATTTATGACAGCCAAAATAATTTTACAGAATATAGGTCTCATCAAACAAATTAATAAATTTTGTATGAGACTACAAGAATGAAAAAGATAACTGGATAGATACAGTAGCCTGGAAAGATATTTGAACCTCCATTAACTATCAGTGATCTTGTTTAAGAATTAACACCACAAAAGATCAATCTGTTCTACATGACAGAAACTGAGAACTGTTCAATAGTTACATATCAGAAAGCAGCTGCTTTTGTCCTTTGTCTTATAACTCAGTATGTTAGTAGCATTCTTCAGGGTTTGTTTTCAGGCTTGATGTTATTCAAAAGAATAATTAAGATTCAAATGTAGATATACAACTGCTTATAATGAAAGTGTGGCTGCCCCCCAATAAATAACAATAGCATCATTGTCTTCAAGCTTCCTTCCTATTCAATCCCTCTCAAAACAAATGCATTTACAAGTATAGGAAACATTTATGTCAGAAAAATCTCACAGAAATGGCAACCATGCTCAGAATAAATAGGATACTAAAATGAATTTTTCCAAATAATGGATCAGGAACATCTCATCAGGAATTTCTAATGGGAATGTCAGAGTCTCACAAATAGCAGAATAGTGGTAAAAGTTCCTCAGAAATTAGAAAATGGGACAGAAATAAGTTGCCAGTTTTTCTCATTAGTCATAAACGAAATTTCACAGGGATCTTTACTGAGCCCACTTCCTTTCTTATATATGCATTTAAAAAACTGGAAAAGAAGATGAAGCCTCATGTGAGGCAGTTTGCTGATGAAATGTATAATCCAGCCTGTGAAAGGTGAGGGCTGGCTGCCAAGACCTTACGGTAACAAACATGAGGCCCAATGAAATGTAATGTATATAAACATAAGGCAAGGTATCAAAGTAGTTAAACCAAAAGACATCAAATAAAACAGACAACAGGAGTTTTCAACATGAGCAATATTATATACTTTTAATTCTGCCACCTTAATTTTTTTTCTACACAGAAAGCTTTGACTCCAACATTTTCTAAATTCAAGCTGAGACAAGAAAAAATCCTGAAAACTTTCAGCCAGAAGGCTTATTCTGTGCTAGAAATACAAAAAAACTGAAAATGGGGAATGTATCAGGAAGTGCTGAACTATATGAACAGAAGTTTTCTGGTATCACCGCTGCTCTGTTGAATGTTAGTGACGTCTTGCCCATCATCCCAGTATTTCTTGGAGATTGTCTTCATCTACCGCTCAGAGTGTTCAAACAGTTTAACAATGTAAGGTGAGCTCTAATTTTTCCACCAACCTCATTCACTTCGTTGTATCTTTTAACGGCTGTATAAAGAATGCTCATTCAAACTTTTTAGAAGTTTTCTACAATTCCCATTCACATTCAGACCTGTTACTCTGAAGACAGGTTATCTTTCTTTCTTTTAAAACCTAGCATAGTAATATAAAGTGATAAACATCACCATTTTGAACCACAAATACTATGTCCTGAATCTCCTAGTCAAAAAACTAAATTAATTATGTTCATAATAGATATAGTCAGACAGATTGACAAAACAAATGAAGCAGTAAACTGATGCTGAATATTTAACTTGAACTGGTGGGAGGTACCCACGGTTTTGGAAAAACTGTTAATTTCCTATGTTGATACAAAAAAATGGAACACATGGATTAGAATGTAAGTCACAATACCAGGTCTACTAAAAGGAAAGAATAACTGCAAATGCTTTGGATACTAAAGTGAGAAAGACAATTTGCAATTTAACATGAGTCACCTTGGACATAATATTAGAACAACTGCAAGAGCTACAGCGTGAAGCAAAGCTATCGAATGGCTGTCACCTGAAAAATAATGTTTGGCAAGAACTACCGTGAACAGCATATTAAACCTGAGCTGGCATTGTAAAATGGTAAAACAAAACACAAGCACAGTTGCATAGGAAACATGGAGAAGGCAAACAATTTATTCTTTCAATATGGGCACATGAACGTTAGAAAAATTGTCAACGCATTAAACCCACAGACCAATTTCTTACCACCCAACCACAGAAGTTGGGCCATAAAAACTTCTGTCACACAAGCAAGTTAAAGATGCTGGTACACAGATATTAACAAGACTTCTGATCAGAAATCTGTGCAAAGACTACAGCTGACAAGTCAATGAGGTCATCAGCACAGGCCCCAAGGGTAGAGACAACTCCAGCCAGACATCTCAGCATGCTAAACTCAAGGAAGAGGAGCAGCCACAGCAGAAACAAGTGAGAAGTTAATGCTAAACTCTGATATGAATAGTCATGTAGCTACAAAATAAATTTGGTTAAGACTAATCTGGATTTCTCTACTCCACTTTGCACCGATTTGCATGAGCTCAACTTCTGAAGTTGTCAGTCACCTGAGAAAAAAGTTCAGGGACACATGGAAGGACAGATGCAAATGGAAGGAAATACTATTTTTCTCTATTGAGCAAGGAGCCACAGCTTAATTCCACCTTCCCAACCTTTCACTACCTGCTAAACCAAATGCAAAATCTTGAGGAAAAGCAACAAAAACAACTGCACAAGCAGTTTATAAGGCTGAAGTCCTTTCTCCATAGAAAAACAGAATCACTGGAACTGTTCAAGCTAAGAGAGAGTTAGTATTGACTTCATCAGCACATGCTTAGGGAAAAAGAGTGGCTCTGCAGGTTTTCTCCCTATAGATATCCACAGCAGAGAATGATTGTCAGGTGACAGGAAGAAAAGGAGACCTGTCTCAAGATCCTTGGTGCTTGAAAAAAAAACATGACAGAGGGAAGAAGAATTGAAAATTTTGTGAAAAGTTCAGGTTGCCTCCTGACTGCAATGTTCTGGAAGTACTGAAGCATTAGAAACTGAGAAGGTCATAAAATCAGGCCCAGAGTCTGCTTCTTTTTCCCACTTACCACAGCTGGCTACACCTGTTTTCCCAGTAAAAATGAATTGTAATTAACCTGCCACAGTGCAACTCTAGGCAGGGATGGGAGGGAGCAGAAGTTATTGAACAGAGCTAGTATTGGTACATGCATCTAAGAACACTTCTGTGGCTCTATAGTTCTCTTTTCATGTGCCTCACACTGACCCCTCTCTATGCAGGCACCTGTCTGTACAGGTAGTTCTTGCTAATTTAATTTTTATCTCCAAATAGGTAATATTGTGGGACGAACACATGAAATGCAACCTGGCTTTGGCTCTGTGTTTCAAAAATGAAAACATCAATTATAATAAGATACTTAATTCTTCAAAAAAGTGTCATAGCATCTTTTGTGTGGAGATCAAGCATATTTGGTGTTAGTGGTAAGGGATTGTGTTGCAAGGTGCTAGGCAATTTCAGCTCTACCTGTCTTCAATGCTGTAAGAGACCTTAGCACTTACAAGGAAGTTCTTGGCACTTCACAAGGATTGGAACAGAGAGAGAACATTAGGCAATCATTTGCTTTCTAATATTTTAGGTCTGACTCATCCAGATTTGACATTTACAGCCTTATTAAAATAAGAACATCTTCAAGAGTAATTAAAAGAGAGCCAGTCTAAAAGAGATATTTATATCAAAGAGAAAAGAAAAGTTTATGTTGACTGTCTAAAAAAAGTGTGACAAAGCCTAATTACACTTATTCAAAATCTAGCCCAAATAAAATGTCAGGATGATGGCTCTCTTTCAAATTTAGCACTGCATAGGAAACATACAGGGAAACTGATTGTAATAGATAGAACCAAATCCAAGTCTGTATTAAATGAAAACCTGCTACAAAAAGAAAGCAAACCATTTTCATAAAAGTAATGTCACTGCAACTCTGAAGAAAATAAACACCATCTTCTTACCTTTAAGAGGACACTTTAATTCAGTTTCACTGACTAAGGAGGAGTACAGGGACATGAAGAGTGAGGGATAAGGCAGGGGGAGAATTTCTTAGAAATTATTAACCTTCTTAAACAGCGTGGGTTTAAATGGCAGCAGAAGCACATTAACCTAGGTTTTCAGTCAAATTCAGCTTCTCAGGTTCACTCTCAAGATCCCCTGCAGAACCAAAGCTCAAGCTGTTAACTGAAACAAAAAGCCAAATTGCTGTCTCTTCCCTAAAGTAAAGATTTATTGCCCAAATGATTTCCACTACTGAAGCAAAGAAAAACAAGGGTAAATGGATGAAAAGAGCCCATCAGAAAGTGTTCAGAACAGAAATCCTGAGTGAAGGATGTTAGCTATAGAAAAAAAAAAGCAGAATTTAAGAACAGCTCCTGGTTCAGAACCAGCAGCTGGTTCTCAAGTCTCTCTTACATATACCTTCGCCTTACTTAACCCCCTACCAGTTAATTTCATCTTTGAATCAATTTCTGCCTGTCCTTATTTTTCTCTCCCCTCCCTTCTCCATTGGCAACTTGGTTCAATTTCACAGTTCATAACACTGGCAGTCTCCAAACTCTTTGTGGTTTACCCTTTAGAGGCTCTCAACCATTTTATGTACCACAAATGAACACAGGACCTCCTCAGGGATTAATCCTGCTATCCTTCAACTGAGAACTCTCCCCATGGAAGAAGTCATATTGCCTGTTTATCCGGAGAAAGATTACAACGCCAACAAAAATAACTTCAGTGTCATCATTAAAACATGCTCTAATTAGGACTAAAAGAAGTAAATCAAAAGTCATTATAAAGCTGCTTCTTTCTACATACTCTAGATGAGTCATCAAAAATGTACAATCATGTTGAATACCAGTATTCAGACAGGATCTCTGCAACATCACATAGTGCAGGGAAGTTTTATTAAAACAAGGAACTTGAGATCTCTGTCCAAGTCTAATTACAAGCTCACACTTAGTTCTGTAACTGCCAGATGTCAAGTCAGAGCTGCCAAAGTGAAGCAGAACAGATGGCATAGACCCATTTAAGGCTCTGAGTTTTGAGAATGGGTTTGGGGGATTGCATAGAGGGATTTTTCTTGTGCCAAATAAAGTACTAGGGGATTTTTCAGCATCTATAGGAAAAAGTAATTTCAGGACAAATAAAAGACAATCCAAACTCTCAAGCAAAATTAGCAGATACTTAAACTCCAATAAATTTTTTCTCTAGTGGAAATTTTTATAATAAATCCTCCTTTCTGAATAATTTGTTGGTTTTAATATAAAAAAAAATTTTAAAACCTCAAATCATTCCATAAAGTCTCTTCACTCCTACAAAAAGAAAAACCATATGAAGCAGTGCTTTAATACTGCAAATGAATCTTGGCTCTGAGTGCAGCTGAGAAAAGTCAGACTAAAAATCAAAGAAGTTAAATAAACAAAAATAGTTTTCTTTTCCCAGTGCCTGTGGTAGCATTCACATGAAAAT
This sequence comes from Dicrurus megarhynchus, assembly GCA_013399195.1. Taxonomy (NCBI): domain Eukaryota; kingdom Metazoa; phylum Chordata; class Aves; order Passeriformes; family Dicruridae; genus Dicrurus; species Dicrurus megarhynchus. Next base: position 148,747 of record VXAD01000736.1, read on the forward strand.
CTTACACCTGGTCCTCTATTAGAAGATTAAAGGATTTTCATCATGGGCAAAGTGACAAAATAGAACTGTTTACCACTGACTCAAGCCCAAAGGAGAAGTTTTAGGTATTTGCCCTCTGAAATCACCAAATTCTTCTTTGCTTAGAAACAAAATCCAGAGTGATACTGAGGATCTGATTCTTCTGTTTTAATGGGAACTGCAGATGATCAACACATTTTAAGGCTGTGTTGTAAGTGACTGTTGAAGAGTCCCTCATCCTCTAATTCAGAAGTGACAAGTGCTAAGGATGGCTTCTGACACATGAACAACTTCAGTCCAAGAAACTGCTGGATTGGGTTTGCATGGCAAGGTTCTGGTAGGGGGGGGTGTGAAGGCTACAGGGGCGGCTTCCATGAGAAGCTGCTAGAAGCTTCCTCCATGTCCAATACAGCCAATGACAGCTAGCTCCAAAACAGACCCTTCAGTGACCAAGGCCAAGCCCATCAGCAAAGGCAGTAAACCCTCTGTGATAACTTACTTATGAAGGAAAAAAGTTATTGTGCAGAAGTAATTGTGGCCAGAGAAGAGAATAGGTGAGAGAAACAACTCTGCAGACACCAAAGTCAGTGAAGAAGGAGCAGATGGAGCTGGAGCAGCGATTCCCCTGCAGACTGTGGTGAAGACCATGGTGGGGCAGGCTGTCCCCCTGCAACCCGTGGAGATCTGTGAGGGTGCAGAGATCCACCTGCAGCCTGTGGAAGAGCCCCGTGCTGAAGCAGATGGATGTACAAAAGAAGCCTGTGACCCTGTGGGAAGCCCACACTGGAGCAGGTTCCTGGTAGGACCTTGGGACCTGTGGAGAAAGGAGCCCATGCTGGAGCAGGTTCGCTGGCAGGAGTTGTAATCCTCTAGAGCCCCATGCTGAAGCAGTTTGTGAAGAACTGTAGCCCATGGAAGGACTCATGTTGAAGAAGTTTGTGGAGGACTGTGTCTAATGGGATGGATCCCATTTTTGAGCAGCAGAAGGACTTCTTTCCCTGAGGAGGAAGAAGCAGCAGAAAAAACGTGATGAACTGACCGCAACCTCCATTCTCATCCTGCCGCATGACTAAAGAAGAAGAGGGGGAAGGAAGTGGAGGATCAGGAATAAAGATAAGCCTGGAAGGAGGGAGAGATGAGAGAAAGGTGGGTTTAGGATTTGTTTTACTTCTCATTATCCTACTCTCATTTTGATTGGTAAAAAATTCAATTAATTTTCTCAAGCTGAGTATGATTTGCTCATGCCAGTTTGTGATCTCTCCCTGCCTTTACCTCAACTCATGAGCCTTTTGTTATATTTTCTCTTCCCTTCTCTTCCATCCAGTTGAGGAGGGAAGAGAGAGAGTGGCTTTGCTGGATGCCTGGCATCCAGCCAGAGTCAGCAGTGTAAGAGTAGGAGGCCCATCATGTGCCAGTGTGATGCTGTTCTAGACAGTGCCTGCTCAAAACATGGTAGCCAGCAAGACCATACCATTTTCCCTAAATAGACTGAGTTCTTTCCATTTGAAACTTGTTTCCCTTGAGACCCTTTTTATCTCTTCATGTCTGTATCATTGCCATCCTGCAGTACTTAACTGCTCAGGCATCTTCCCAGAACAATGCTTGAAAATGGTTGTTTTCCCTTATGAGTCTGCGCAACATCAAGTGCTCAATGTTGTAAATCACACAACAAGGCAGGGGCAGATGACAAGAAACGTATTCCTAAGTGTATTGAAGAATAGCTCAGTAAACTCATATAACATGCTGCAAAAGAATTTAGGGGAAGGATGCCCTAATGTACTGAAAATAAAACCATAGGCCTAGTTTTCTCCTGCTCAGCTTTCACTATTTTACCTGGAAACCTGGCTGCCTTATATCCTATTACTATATTTTGCAACCATTAAATCCCTCTGTATAATCCAGTGCAATTCAGAGGACAAGAAGCCATAGAAAGGAAATCCCTCTTCTCAAGAGGGTTTGATTTTAACACCTTCTTGCAAAGAAGGCATCTATGCACCACTCACATTCTAGGCAAATGCTTCAGCTCTTGCAGTCATTCACTCATTCTTTAAAAAAACAATTTAAAAACTTCAAACATCCCTTCCATTTTTGTTTCCCAACCTCAATATAATTGTGAGTGAAGGGAACATGCTCTGGGCTGGGAATACAAAAGAATGGGTTGGATCACAAGAAAGAAGTGGAGAATTATGTAATAGAAATATAAATAGAGAAAAAATATTATTATTATTATTATTATTATTATTATTATTGCCTTTAACAGGGAATAAGTCAGTGAGCCAGGCTGAGGAGCTTTTCAAGAAATCAGGCTCCACTCATGGTTTTCTGCTGTAATTGGTGAAACAGATTTAGGACCAAAGACTTAGGCTCACTATTATTTCATTACTATTTTAGACCTTGTAGAACTTAGCCCTAAAATGGAGAATTTTTCCTTTAAAACTGGGGATAGGGAAATCAGGGAGCCTGGTTGATGATGATACATCAAATTGCTGAAACAAAGAGATTAAACAACGAAAATACAATCTCTGGAATAAAAAGATGAAGGTAGGAGAAGAGGGGAATAAATGAGCTAAATTAGCCAGCTCTAAAGAGAGACCTTTTTGTAAAGTAGCTAACTTGTCTGGCATTTTATTTACTAAACTATCAGGCTACAAAGACTATTACACATTTATCAGCTATATACATCTCAATAACACAATCCTTTTTCACTGAGATTTTCAAACAACCCTTTAAATTTTCTTTTCTTCAACGTCTGAAAATTATTATATTTAAACAATTGAAGCAGCTCAAAAAATATATTTATCTCTGCAAAAATACTGTTTATGAAAATGTGAGATTACTGTTATGAAAATATGGTATTTCAGAGGAGTTACCAGTGAAATACCCTTAGACCTGAAACTCAACATCAACTTTCAACCTGTGCATAATGAAGGAACCAAATATACCAGCCAGACACCTAGAGGGAAAAAAATGAGAAGAGAGTTGCACAGAAACGCAGGAGGAGAGTAAGTGTACTTCATTAAGATCTGAAGATAATTCTTCCCTTTTTTTTTCCTGTCCTACCAATAAATGGAGTTCCAGGAGAAGGAAAAAGTTATTGGCCTCATGCACCTTCTCACATCATAAGGCAACTAAGTTTTTTTCTCCATGGGTGCTCAACTTCTTCCATGCTGCGGATCAGATTTGCCATGTTTCTGCACTTTAGTTTCTGCACTTTTAGCACAGCTGCACCTATACCACGTCAGCATAAAAAAAAAAAGTCAGTAAGAGGAAAGCCAGTTGCTCTGCACTAGGCTTGTGAGCTGTTCCTCTCACTTCTGGCAAGACTCATTTACCCCATGTCTTTTCCCATCTGGCACAACCTAATTGTACCTTATTACCTCATTTTCCTATCTTCTCTCCAAGTCTCATTTACAAATGTACTTTGCTCTTCGCCTTTCTCTTCTTCAGTTTCTCACCTGAATCTTTCAAAGATTGGAATCTGCAGAGCCTTCTACAACAGAGTGGAGTTATTGACGGAGGAGTGAACAGTATCCAGCAGACTGTTCCCCAAGAGTGCATAGGATCCATTCATAACTCCTGTTTTTAATCCGAGTTCCTCTCAAGGTGGTGTGTTTGCACACTGTTCTCATTCTCAGAGCATACATCTAAGGTCTCAGCCTAGTCCTAGACTGAATCTCACATGAGACAGCTTGAACATCGCATCTGCCTTGACCATCAAAAACAAAGTTATCAGTAAATAACCAAAAAAACCTATTTCATTCTTAAAACCTCTCAGATCTACAGGAGACTTGGATATAATTAGGATCTACTACAATAAGGGGGGAAAAATGTGTCTCAAGGCAAAACACGTCCTTTTGTAATAACCATTCAGCATGAAGTTTCTGTTTGTAGATTTTTTTCCTTAAATAAAATACATAATGAGGTCACTGGTAGTTTTCTCCCAGTTTTGCACTGATTAACTGTCTTGAAGATACTGAAGATATTCCTGATCCAGACATATTAATCCCTGCACATGAATAACTTCATCCAAAGTAACAGTTCTCTATTTCTAAAGTCACTTTTATATTCAAATGTTTATAAAATCATAGCCAAAACCAGGATCAATTAGATCCATAAATGGGAAAACCATTAAATAGCTTAAGATTTTACAGATTCTAAAGTAGTTAATACAGTTTCTCCAAAGCAAATGTTCACTGAAGGCTAGGATGAATATTGCAGGATAATGCAAAGTAGTTTAACTAAATCTGCCATTTGTTTTTCTGGTCTCTCATTCAGTTGATGCTTCTGCTGCCAGAATAGTGAAACTGTGGAAAGTCCTCTTTAATACAAAATTTCCAGTTTGCGTCCAGAAAAATATCACTTTTTGGTTTGTCATGTTATATGACTCCAATAACCAAATACCATGGTGCTTTTCCTTTTCAGTCAAATTATATTTTTTTCATTATGTCAATAGTCAATTGTTCTAATTTTGTCAAAAATATCGTAGGAATGATTCAATGAGAGAAAAAAATCATACAGAAGTGAAAGTATTAAAAAAATATAAAAATTGTTGAAGGGTAATCATTAAGAAACACGCACTTTGATTTTCTAAACTCTAAAGAACTTAAAATTAACATTTCCCCTTGAAACTTGATCTAACATATACATGTCTTCCTACATTAGGCTGGAAGTTGTTGTTCACTTTAAATTATGACACAGAGGCACTTTCTGCTGAAAACAAAATGTGACCTTTTTCAGTTTTACTGATTGCCTTGGAAGAGAAATAAAATGTCACTGCGTCTCATGAAATTTGCTGGTAGCTCATGTGAATCAGAAAGATTTTTCTTTCTCTCAGTGGGAGACGGAGGTCTACGCAACCTGCAGTAGACAAAAAAAACCCCTTTGTTTTAGTTACAAAACAAAGTTGTTTGGATGCTGGGTGAAAAAAAAGAGAAGCCAAGAACTGGTTTTGAGTGCCTTTCAAAAACACCAAAAAAATGAAAGCCTTTCAAAACACACAACAAAAACCCCCAGAAGAAACTTTACAACTTTCAATTACAGCCTCCTTAGTGCAGGGATAAGTTCTACCCCATATCTGCCCAAGTTTTAGCTCATTATTCCAGCATCTCCTGTTGAGGACTAAGTTTGGCTCCTGCTTGTTAAAACCTAGCATGAAGCAGACAGGAGCACAGCAGAAACCAGCACCTCAAAACTGGTGGTTTTTGAGCAGGAAACTCAAATAGACTCATATATTTTAAAGCACATTTCATAAACAAATTCTTCGTTGTGTTTGCAAGAAAAATTTCTGACACCACAATATTCTTAATGTAGATTTTATTCTGTGAAAAGATCCACACAAAATTAATAACTATTGCCAGTAGTTACCACCAAGTGACTCTTCCTGGATTTTATTCCTTCATTATTTCCACTAGGTACTCCAAGAAACAAAAGGTTAAGGTATCAACAGCCTCCTGCAACACCAAGATGGAATGAAAAGAAAAAAGCAGAACCATGATCTTGAAGGCATGATCCATAAAGGTTGAAACTCACCAAAAAAATACATTTATCTCCATTTCTTTCCTTCAAGAAAAACTTTTATTCAGCTATCTTTTCTAATTACAGGAAAAATGCAAATCTACAGCATGCAATTTACTTAGACTTAAAGTTTTCATCCTGATTCCATTTTTCAAAGCTGAAAATTTTCTATCTGCACATTGGATTATTTTTTTTCCACCAAACAGTGGGGTGTATGCTATTCTGTTCAGTGGAGTGTATTCAGCAGTTCCATTCTACTACATTGACATTACTGTCAAAGTTAAAAAATTTTACAGTTAAAAAATAAAACAAAGAGAAAAAGAGAAAATGTGATGATTCTGGATTTTGTCTATTTAATTTAGTGAGGAAGAAAAAAACCAAAATGAATCTAAAAATTACATATAAAGCCCTTTTTTTTCCTCTCGCAAGGAGTTTCAGAGAGGAAGACACAAGCTCTGTTTAGAAAATGTGATCAGCTCTGAACAGAAGGTTTACATCCCCTCTCTGGAGTATGCTGAGCAAGTATTTCTCTGTACCACCTATGATCCAACAGACACAGTCTTCCTTAGTGATGATTTTTTTTTAAATTTTCTGGCTAGAAGGTGCACAAAGAGGTAGATTAGTTTTTCAGCCTTTTTTCTTCAGCAATCTTTTTATTCCTCTGCTGATCTATGTCAACACAGTGCCACATGAAAAATGCTGGAAAAATCCAGGCTTGCCCTAAAAGAGCCCATGTGCCTAATGGCAGAGCACACACCACGCAGAGATGGTCACAAGAGCCCAACTGCATTCCCTTTTGCAACACACCATGTCTGGTTACAAGCTGCTCTTGTTCAGCTTGAAAGCACACTGCATCCCCATGTGCAGAAACATTATGCTCTCCCTAAGGCTTTACTGTGAAGTTCCTATTGCTGCACGTGGATTTCGGCATGGGAAAAGTATAGCAGCCACGGTGAGCCCATACCTGAAATCTAATTCCTTGCACCTCACTTTGCATAAGCTCCACTGACTGTTTGACGTGATAAATGTGATGTGTTAAACATTTCTTAAAGGTTTGTAGGACCAAGGACACCGAACTACAACTGGGTGACTAATCCTCTGACACTTAGCCTCTCTTGTATGAGGCCTTATTTAAAAATTTCAGTGTTGCAAGGAAAAATGAAAGGATTTTGCCAATCCTTTATTTCTGATTTTTTTCAGAGCTTTCTATTAAATGGTAAGTGCAGTTCCTACCATAAAAATATGTGTACCATGCTGCTTTATATTACAAGTAAAAGTAATTTTTTCCAATGTAAATTCCATGTGTTCTAGAAAGGCAGGCAATGGGCACACCAGCAAATTATTCTTGACAGATTATGATCCAGGGCACTCCTAACCACAACCTATACTTATAGATTTGTGAGCCTTTCTAGAGAATTAGCAATAAAATAACTAGCATAAATCTTAAACCAATGGTTTACCTCGATATAGGTCGAGATCTCCAAACAAGCTCTCAATCAGCTAGTTTGGTCAGTATTAGATACAGCTTAAGCATCTTGAAGCAGAGTAAATTAGCCCCCAGGAGCTCTGTGCTTCCATTTAGCATGAGCTTCAGTATAGAGATTTACCCCTGGTTTAACACCTGTGCTTACAGCTTTTACCTGTTTTTTTAAAGGATAATAAATTTTAGATGCAGGCTTTGTCTTTCTTTAAGATCATGTAGATAGCCAAAATAGCAAACAAAAAAGGTTTTAAACCCATCAGACATCTTACTGCTGCTGAAGGTCACATTACCAATGACTAAGAGATAGGAAAAAACATCATAAAGTTATGTGTAGTCACGTTACTCTTCTATTGACTTTGATTTGTTTGCAAGAATGATTTACAAAACTGTTAGGAGCTGCATACATTAACCAAACAATCCCATTATAGCTTTCATAATGCTAACTAGTTATCACTAGTGGTAAAAATGCAGTTAATGAACAAATCATGATTAAGTATCAATATGTCACTGGACAATATTAATTCAACCCAATCATTTGTTCTTAAGCATTTTCAGTTCAGAAGCAACATAGCTGGAAATACATTGGCTGGTGTCATTGTGTTCACCCTTTTCTTTAGATAAATGTCTGTGAAAATTTTCTATTTTTCCCGTTAGTCTATCAAATCATTCAGTATCAAAAGCTTTTATCTTACTATCAATTGTTATTTCTTATGATAAAATTTGTTTTTATAGTGGAAATGTTTTTGTTCTCTGTAATTTAAAGACCCATCCATAAACATCTGCAATGAGAAGGATAATGCAACTAAATTAGTGGCAGCTGTAATCCTTAGCATAGCAAAGATTATCTTAGCCTCTCTGTCAGAATTTCAACCGCTTTTTATCTAACTGTTTGTTCTTTTTGCATTTGTCCCTTCAGCATAACAATTAAATGCTGCATTCTCCTAGGCAGTCTGATCAAGCATTGATTGTGCTCAGATGCTTTATTTGGGAGAGAAAAGAAGGGAGTAAACCTTGAGAAATGTGTTGGTTTCACTTTTTCACAGAGGATTAGCTAGGATACAGTATGGATCACTTGCCTTCAATAACAATGCCCTTTTAAACACTGGTGTGAATCATTACGAGAAGATCAGAATTTATCACCCTCCAGCTGCAGCCCCCCTTTCCCCTTTTTTATTTCCTAAACTGCAACTAATCAATTGAGATCAGATCATGCCTTGTTTTAAGGCAGTACCTTGAATTACAGATATATTCCTGTAATGTTATGAATGTACCCTACCATCTTAACACTTCCTCAAGCACATTCCTGGCTTCAATTTTAATATGTGGCATGATCCACTGTTTAGCCTATACACACACCCACTGCACACCTTTCTAAAATAAATTGAAGTTCTATTGGAAAAGAGTAGTTTTCTACTATACTGTGTGGTAAGTAGTGTAGGTGACCCCTACGGTAGAACCCCAGGTGAAAGGCTTCTCAGAACCAGACCTGAAAATAAAAATCTTATAGCTAGTAAGTTTTTCTTAGCTTGGGAGAGCTTAAATTACAAGATCCCAAAATTTTTGCTTCACAGTTCTCAGTTTATCTGCTTAAGACTACTGCCAGAGCCTTCACTGGCTGCAGAGAGTCTGCATCAAAAAGGGAGCAGAAACTACAGGATTTACACTACAAACTGGTCTTAACATTTATGGCCTTTGCTTACGCCCCCTGTGCACTATATTGTGGAAATACACTTTAATAATTGTTTTTTCTGCTACTCTGTCTCCTTTTGAACAAAATCAGTTAAATGAGTAGGTATACAAGCCAAAGAAATGGAAAAATGAGGTGAACCCTATCCTCAGCATGTAAAATTGCCAGAATAGTCCATATTTCCTTTCATTTAGAAGGTATAAAGAGAAAAAGAAATGCATCACATATTTGAAACTATCTGTTGTAAGTTGTGTTTTACAGGCATATCTGTAACAGCTGTATAATTATACTGTCTGTAAAATTAAGTTACTTCATGGCATACTTCCCAAACCAGCAATTTTGCATCAACATTTGATGAATTAGCATATGCTGGATCCATACACACCCTCGGAATCAGGCATTGTGTTTCTGCTAGCGAGTAACAAAAACTACTTACCTGGAACACTTACCAGCTGCAGGCAGTTGTCTGAGGACATTCACTCTGTTTTAGACTGACAGCAAAGACCTCAGATTAGACCCCTTTCAACATTTTCCCTGGCCCCAGATTTCACAAGTACCAGTCAGGTACTGGGTGTGCTCAGTCCTGAGCTAGAAGCCTTGATCTTCTCAGCCGTACAGCCTGGCCCACATGAGACTTGCTGCTTGAGCTCTTTGCTGTATCTCACCTTCTGCCCTGCACTAGCTGGCACAGTAGGAGCAAGAATATCACACACCTGTCTCTGCTATTTAATTCATCTTGGCCTAGCATCTATTTAAGTATGGAAAACATGAGACAAAACCAGCAAGATCCTATTTAACTTTGACATCAAACAGGAAATACTTCTACAAAATCAAGCATATAGGATGTAAAATTTATGTTGAACCAGCTGAGAATGAAACAACTCCAAGACAGAGATACAGCAAAGTAGGTAACAACTGAGAAAAACAGAAACACAGAGAGTGTTAACACTTGAACAACACCTAAAATCTGTTTCTAGTGAACAGTAAATACATATATATATATATATATATATATAAAAATCTGTGCATGTGTATATTATATGTATATTATATATACATATATGTATATATATAAAAAGATACAGGCATGTATATATATATATAAATAACAGAGGGCCACCCTTGTCCTGGGGGCATCAGGCACAGCATCACCTGTCGGTCAAAAGGAGCGGATTCTCCTGCTCTACTCTGCACTGGTGCNCCAGCTGCAGCCCCCCTTTCCCCTTTTTTATTTCCTAAACTGCAACTAATCAATTGAGATCAGATCATGCCTTGTTTTAAGGCAGTACCTTGAATTACAGATATATTCCTGTAATGTTATGAATGTACCCTACCATCTTAACACTTCCTCAAGCACATTCCTGGCTTCAATTTTAATATGTGGCATGATCCACTGTTTAGCCTATACACACACCCACTGCACACCTTTCTAAAATAAATTGAAGTTCTATTGGAAAAGAGTAGTTTTCTACTATACTGTGTGGTAAGTAGTGTAGGTGACCCCTACGGTAGAACCCCAGGTGAAAGGCTTCTCAGAACCAGACCTGAAAATAAAAATCTTATAGCTAGTAAGTTTTTCTTAGCTTGGGAGAGCTTAAATTACAAGATCCCAAAATTTTTGCTTCACAGTTCTCAGTTTATCTGCTTAAGACTACTGCCAGAGCCTTCACTGGCTGCAGAGAGTCTGCATCAAAAAGGGAGCAGAAACTACAGGATTTACACTACAAACTGGTCTTAACATTTATGGCCTTTGCTTACGCCCCCTGTGCACTATATTGTGGAAATACACTTTAATAATTGTTTTTTCTGCTACTCTGTCTCCTTTTGAACAAAATCAGTTAAATGAGTAGGTATACAAGCCAAAGAAATGGAAAAATGAGGTGAACCCTATCCTCAGCATGTAAAATTGCCAGAATAGTCCATATTTCCTTTCATTTAGAAGGTATAAAGAGAAAAAGAAATGCATCACATATTTGAAACTATCTGTTGTAAGTTGTGTTTTACAGGCATATCTGTAACAGCTGTATAATTATACTGTCTGTAAAATTAAGTTACTTCATGGCATACTTCCCAAACCAGCAATTTTGCATCAACATTTGATGAATTAGCATATGCTGGATCCATACACACCCTCGGAATCAGGCATTGTGTTTCTGCTAGCGAGTAACAAAAACTACTTACCTGGAACACTTACCAGCTGCAGGCAGTTGTCTGAGGACATTCACTCTGTTTTAGACTGACAGCAAAGACCTCAGATTAGACCCCTTTCAACATTTTCCCTGGCCCCAGATTTCACAAGTACCAGTCAGGTACTGGGTGTGCTCAGTCCTGAGCTAGAAGCCTTGATCTTCTCAGCCGTACAGCCTGGCCCACATGAGACTTGCTGCTTGAGCTCTTTGCTGTATCTCACCTTCTGCCCTGCACTAGCTGGCACAGTAGGAGCAAGAATATCACACACCTGTCTCTGCTATTTAATTCATCTTGGCCTAGCATCTATTTAAGTATGGAAAACATGAGACAAAACCAGCAAGATCCTATTTAACTTTGACATCAAACAGGAAATACTTCTACAAAATCAAGCATATAGGATGTAAAATTTATGTTGAACCAGCTGAGAATGAAACAACTCCAAGACAGAGATACAGCAAAGTAGGTAACAACTGAGAAAAACAGAAACACAGAGAGTGTTAACACTTGAACAACACCTAAAATCTGTTTCTAGTGAACAGTAAATACATATATATATATATATATATATATANGCCTGGAGGAAAGGCTCACAAGGGGAAGTGGAGGGGCAGGTACCAATCTCTTTACTCTCGTGACCAGTTAAAGGACTTGAGGGAATGGCATGAAGCTGAGTCTGGAGGTTTACAATGGATATGAGGAAAAGGTTTTTCACCTGAAGGGTGGCTGAGCACTGGAACAGGCTCTCTAGGGAAGTGGTCACAGCACCACGCCTGTCAGAGTTCAAAAAGCATTTGGGAAATGCTCTCAGGCACATGATGTGATTTTTGGGGTGTCCTGTGCAGAGCCAGGAGTTGGATATTGATGATCCTTATGGGTTCCTTCCAGCTCAGTATATTCGATTCTATGATGTACTTTTGCAGGCAGATATATTATGGCTTGTCTTGGATCTGGTCCATAGAAATTCAGACTTTTGAAGTGTACCTTCACCTGAAAGATGCTCTTTCTAATTTTATTTGGTTGTTATTCTTTACTAATCTAGTTTTATGGTTCACTTGAGTGCTTGCCAATAAATATATCTTATGGGGCATCTGGTGTCATGGCTTGCATCTGACATGATCAGAAAATCTCAAATGCTGGCTTCAAAGTGTATTTCTTTTTATTTGGATAAAAATTACAAAAAGGGATGGGCAAGAGCAAGCTTTTTACTTCTGAATTTCTAGTTTTGGTTTTCTAGATTACTCCCCAAACCTGTCAGCAAGAGCTGCAGTGATAAATCACAATGAGGAGGGATGATCCTCAATCTGTGCATGTATTCTTTTTAAAGACTATGACTACAACTGGTCGAGAGGATGGACATACTGAAAACAGTCCTTCATCTGCTCCTGCTTTTTAATGTTGCTTTTATACTGAAAAGAAAGGTAGAAAAATTATTAGGAGCCCTCCTTTTGAAGACTACTATGTTAACAGATGGAGATATGTAAAAAGTGTCTATTCCCTCTGCCCATACGGGGACACAGCCAGCACACCTGTATGCCAGAAAGGTCATAAGCAACTGTATCTGCTAACATACCCATAACTGCAGTACACTACCCTAAAACCAAGCCAGCCCAAGGACTAGTGAATTCAGAGCAGTTTAAGACAGTACACTTCAGGAGGATGCTGTGGAAGAGCACTGGGGTGTATTTATTTTTTTCACCTCTGTTATCAAACAGAAATTGTACTGAATCAAGTTCTTAGAATCAAACATCCAAAGATTTAGGTTTATTTAGTCTTCAAATGAATTAATACAGATACAGTGAGACTTTATTGTTTTTGAATAGCAACATCTGCACAGGAATTAAAGGTGATTTTAAGTAGCCCACTTTGAATTAACTTATTTACTTATTCCAAATTAATTTCTATAAATGCTCTGTTGCATAAAAGCCTGTAGACACGTGCTTGATGCTGACTAATTTAATCTGGACTCTGGTTGATTTGGTGAAACTGTCTTAATCACTGACATATTTATCATTGGCTAAGAGCAAGGGAAGGGAACTCAGATTCTCAAGTACATGAGAGGCATATGAGAAAAGGATGTAACAAAAGCAGCAGAGCAGCTCACCCTATAAGAGGTCACAGGCTACAACTTGTATCAGGAAAAAGGGGTCTCACTACACTAAAAGGTTTGTGCATTCATGGCTTGGCTTGCCCATTCCCTCCACAGCATTGCCATCCTCCTCCCTGAAAGACATGGAACCATCACAATAACAAGACCCACTCATCCCTAGTCATTAACATATTTGACATATTTCACATTTCACTACAGGAATCAGACTGAATGGATGTTTCTGATGGTTTTTTGCTTAAGTAAAACCAGGAGACCAGAACTAGACCCTCTTCTTTTTCAGAGATCACATCAGGAAGAATTGAACCACAAATAACATAATAACATATCTTCTTTCCTGAGCAAAATGGGGAATAAGGCCACAAACTCATTTTATTTGACTTGCATTGAGCAAATCAGTTTTTGTTGTAAGTTTTTGGTGTAGGTTTGAGTTGCATGTTTTATTTAGTACCATGTTCATTCTAACAGACAGAAAAATAAGCACAACATTCCCCCCAAAAAACCCCAAAACTTCAAGACAGGATATGCCTCACAACAGCTGGAGCCCCTAGCAACTATTTTGTTTCACAGAGAAATTGGATGGGATATTCTATATTCACGGAGCTTGTAACATCACTGCGTGGACGTGCCTATTGTATCCCAGTTGTGTTATACTACTTTTGCCTTCTGTGACAAAAGAGTCAGCAGCCTTATACCTTATTATTGCATTTCAATACAGTCTGAGCATGTCAAAAGTCATCTCTGAAGTAGGACAGCCTTGAAGTAGCTGGACAACAAGGACAATGGAAAGGTCAAAAGTCTTTTACAAAACAGTAAAAATCAATCATCTTTGGACACAAAGTCAATTGCCCTTGGGCAACACAAAGGAAGCCTAGAAAGACTGTGCTTGGTTTGTTATTCCTCTTCATTGAGCTCTGCTACTGCAGGATTCCAGAGTCAAGTTCAAAAAGAAATAAAATGTATTAAAAAAAGCCCCAACAATAAAACACCAAAACCACCCAGTTTTTATTGACAGTAACCTTCAATTATATTTAAAGCAAAAACAAGAAAGGAGGAGTCACCTGAAAGAAAGCCCTCCTGCTACAGAACATAACACTGATAGATTATTTTATTTTCACAGAATAACAGGATCATTTAGGTAGGAAAACACCTTTAAGATCATTAAATCCACCTGCTAATCTAATACTGCCAAGTCCACCACTAAATCATGTCCCAAGGGCCACATCTACATATCTTTTAAATACCTTCAGGACTGGTGACTCAGTCACTTCCCTGGGCAGCAGTTCCAATGCTTGATAACATTTCTGTGAAGAAATTTTATCCTAATATCCAATCTAAACCTCATCTGGTATAACTTGAGGCCATTTCCTCTCTAGCTCTCTTTCCTAACCATTTTCACATATTTTGTATTCTCAGCATCATGAATCATAACTCAGATAACTAATATTGACACCATTGTTTGAAAACAGTGCAAAAATTCTGATATGAGGGTTCCTTAAAGAAATTCAGAAGCTTCTTACTTTTCCCAACCCTCGAGTCAGATGCAGAGTCAGATGCAGAGTCAGATGCAGTAATGTAATAGATTTCAGTATTTGTTTCTGTATGACACAGAGATTAACAGCTGTGCTGAAGCTATGCATTTTGACATGCCCTTCAGATTTTTCATTCAAACTAGGCAACCAGAAAGATGTAATTATGGTAGGTAATTTTGTCTTAAAAAAAACCCAGCTAACTTTTATAAGTAGAAGTATCACGGAGCAAGTTGAAGATCATTAGAAACATGATCCTATTAGAACAACAACAATACACATCTCTCTAACTATTCCCTGGGAGGTGAAAGTGTGATAACCAGAACACGTGTATTAGTCGTGTTTGAGTATTTGCAGTTACTGCAACTTTCAGAACAAATATCTTTAAAAAGATGGGTTTCTCTTTCAGCTTCCCTTTTTTACAAATCTTTAGCTATAATCAGAAGAAAATTATGAAAGAGCTTTCGATAAGTTTCAGGTCCTGTCCCTTGGTCACCTTCTGGTGTTGCTATCCAAGTCTGTTTGTATAAGCCTTGGGCACACTGCGTGTGACATACACCTTGTCAGTCTTGAAAGTTGGAACCTTCTCATCAAAGCAAGTAAGAACAGGCTAATTGACCTATCACTCCCACCAGCTTCTTTGTTCACTGAAGCTGTATATATACTCTCCCATGTCTAAATATAGCACTGAATTTATGTTTTATTGCTGCTTGTTGTTTGTCTAAGCTGATGAAAATGAAATAAATTGCTCAGTCAGTAAAAATCATGTAGAATTAAAAAAAAAACTTCTCTGTGATTTGTAATACAACTTATGTAATGACTGTGGAGTTCTATTAACAGCTATGAAATCCAGGATTTATGCTTTGTTTACAATCTCTATCTCTCATCTAACGTGAGTCAGAACTCATTAAACATTAACCCATTTATTAAATTACATCTTTACTGTAAAAGTGACCTTTTTCTCCTGGAAAAATAAACAAACAAAAACAAAACAAAAAACCTGTCTAGATATTGCTGTGATTAGCCAGAAGTTAATATGTGAGATGGAAAAGATTGAACAGTGTTTTCCTCTATGCAGTTAAAAGATAAACCCTCCAATCTAACTCACCAGAGATGAGGATGTCATAAATATCAGGCATGACTTCAGAGCATCCAAGGCAGAGCTCACTTTGCTCACACATGAAAAGCCCAACACATCTATACAAGGAATAGAGCCAAGATGTAAGAAGTTCCCCTCCAGAAAGCCATCTCCATCTTTTAGTCAGTTAGACTCTGCTTTGGACACCGGGAGACAAAGGTGTAATCAGCTTTTATTGATCCAGACACCTACAATACAGCACGGCAAGCACCTTGTGACTTACTGCATCTCCTGAGTCACAGCTCAAAGTCCCAGATGTGTAGAAACAACAGAAGTAATGAAAAATAATTTTTCTGCAAAAGTCAGTTGCAAGAAGAGTTATGGTATTGCTGTGCCACCCAAACATCCCTTCAGTACCAAGACTACCCAGAAGGTCAGACAGACATGCCTTCATCTTACAGTGCTCCCTTAGTGCATCATAGAGAGCAGTCAGTAAGACAAAGACACAAGTCTTGGGAGGCCTGGTGTATATTGTACCAAATCCCAGACAGTGTCATTCATCCACAGCTACAGGTGCCAAAAAGTCTTTGTTAAAGCATGAAGTTAAGGTTTTGCCAGAAATTTAATTGAGACAGGACAGTTTTCTGTAAACTGGTGATGGTAGTAACATTGAACAGGAGAGCTACATGACAGGCTGTGCAATGATCTGTCTTAAGGAAAAATGTACCAAAAAAAAAAAATTTAA